>CABHPP010134837.1:4777-51958 GCA_902168425.1 Peromyscus attwateri
TTTCTTTCTTTCTTTCTTTCTTTCTTTCTTTCTTTCTTTCTATAGGGTCTTGCTGCATAACCCAGGATGGCCCTGAACTTCCCATGTAGCCCAGAATGACCTCAAACTCATAATCTTCAAGAGTGCTGGGATTACAGCATGCACCACCACACTCATATGCTCTTAATTTTTCTACCCCACACTATTTCTATTTAAATAACTTGAGATACTTAGGTCTTGCATGGGAATCAGAGTTTCTGAAAGTACCAACCAATTTGCTACTGAACCACACTGGATCATGACATACCACTCTGTCATGCCCAAAACATAGAATATGGAGCTGGGGATGTAACTCAGTAGAAGAATGCTTCCAATTTGCCTTCCTATTACATGAAGGCACTAGCCATCCGCTGTCCTCACTGGCCCAGGAGTGGCTCACATAGAACATCTTAGAACATTAGTGGAGCCCTAAAAACAAGGCCCTTCTCCATGTATCACAGACCCCGGAGGCAGCTGAAAGCCCTCTGCTGTCAATCTGAAGTGCACAATGGGTACCTGAATGCTAATCTTGGCTGTCTCCCTAGTGCTCTGGGATCTTGAGGGAAATGACTTATTTCTCTAATGTCCACAACCTTCTTTGTGAAATGAGGGTCCTCTACAGCTTGGAAATAGCAGGATTTTCTGCAGAGCCGTGAGCAGGGTCACACACTCTTCCTCCCCCATTTGTCCTTTATCACTTTAGTTACAGCTCTTAGTGAAAATTGGCAAGTGTCCCTGGAATGCCAGAGCTCAGCTGCCTGGCACCACTAGGGATTAACATTTAAACCGGGCTCTAGCCAGACAGCCAATGGTCTGCAAAGGCAGCAGACCACATATTCAGATGCTGTCTCTGCCTGGAGGTTATAATGTGGGTGGGAAGAACACAGGCAGTCAGTCACTCTGGAGCTCAGTCTTGCCCTCAAGTCAGTGGTCAGCCACTCCTCTGATGATGTCTGAGCCTCTCTGGTTATCATCCCTTGCACTCATTCTGTGGACGTTTGGACCAAGGCACTTCATGAAATACTGGGTCTAGTTAGGGTGCCAGTATTGACCTTGTACTGCTCAGTGGGCATCTGGGCTGTGTGTATAAGTAGTGGCTACCTCAGAACAGTGTTATCAGTAACATGTACATGCAGAATCCTTTCTGCGATATGGAGTTTAACTGGATCTTCTAAGACAGATTATGAATAATGCCCTTACCCTTTCTTCCTGCCCCTTTCAAAGGGGACAACGGAGTAACAGGAGGGTGGCATTCGGGCTTTCTAAGGCTCCATTCAGTTGTTTTTATACACATTCATTCTCTCTCTTTCCCTGCCTTTAGTGCTGGGAGCCAACTCAAGGCTTCATGCATGCTTAGTACGCACTCTTCTACTGAGCTACACTCCCACGCAGCCCCCGACATTGGTACATGCCTTCCACTTATGGGAAAGGCTTTGGCATCTTAAGTAGTCACCCCAGCTGTCTGGGCCCACACATCCCTGCCACTCAGTAGTTGCTTCTTCATTTATCTTCTCAGAAGACATGGAAGGGGGGCCTCTGAAATCTCTGGGGTGCTGCGATCTTGCTTTTCACATGGTGCCTGACAGTCTTTCTGGGAGGTGCTGACCAAGACTCTCTGCCCGGCAGTGAGACTCCAGGCTTCTGGGGATACTGGAACACGGTTGAGAACTGAGCTTACAGACCTTGCCACTACTTCCTCCTCCTCTTCCTCCTTCTCTTCCTCCTCCTCTTCCTCCTTCTCTTCTTGCAGTCTGACTTTGTGGTGGTGGAAAGCGCATGGCTGAGAGGCACTGTGCTGGCTTAACTGGACAGATGTCAGTTGTTCAGGGGCCTTTTAACTTCAGCACCTTCTGTATTATTATACAGTAAGGTGAGTAGTTTTCTGAGTAACTGGAGGGCCATGCTCAGGCTGAGAGAAAATAATAGATAAATAAAATTAAGATACTGTTGTTATTTGAGGCCATCCTGGTCTACAGAGCGAGTTCCAGACAAGAAAGAAAGAGAGAAAGAGATACTGTTGCTAACAACCAGTTAGCACCACCTTCCAACAAGCACAAAAGTGAATCAGACTAATGGCCCCTGCCTTTTTATATTCAAATGCCTTTGGTGGTCTTCAGTGAGCATAAATTCCCCACATACTGTAGGCCGAACCATTGAATGGAAGCGTAATGTACAAGGGGCTTAAGATCTAGCACAAAATGGGCCAAGATGGCGGCAGCTCAGCATGTATGTTACAGAGGATGTGATCTCCAAATTAAGGAAGTGATTTTTGGATCTGGTCTTGTTTTCTCTTTGTTATTATTCCCATCCTGATATAGACCAGTAACCGAGTGTATGAAACTGTGGGCGTTGAAGCTGTGGAGGACTTTTAAGACCAAGCCTAGTCCTTTATGCGGCTTCTATTTGAACCAATTCCAGAAAAGTTAACTGAACGGAGCTGATGTGACATCAAATGAGCACGATAACTCCGCTTTAGGTTGTGAGCTTTCTGGAGGGATGGGCATTTTCTCGGAGCCCTCGTGGAAACCGTTGTCTTTGAGGCTGGGTTCCTGGAACCCCTGGAGAACGCTGATCAGCATGGGTTCTGTTGACTCCCTTTTGTGCTGCTCCAGAATTGAACTCCGGGCCCTGGGCAAGATCTCAGAAGGTGAGGAGCTGACAGTGTCTTACATCGACTTCCTCCACCTCAGCGAGGAGCGCAGGCAGCAGCTGAGGAAGCAGTACTACTTTGACTGTTCCTGTGAACACTGCCAGAAGGGGCTGAAGGACGACCTCTTCCAGGCCGTGAAGGAAGACCCCAAGGTACACACAACTCTGCTTCAGGGGCCGAGGCTGCCTTCCCAGGAGCTGGGCAAGGGTGGGGCTTATATCCTTGAGGAGAAGGCATGGGATGGAGCACAGAGCAGGGCGGGCAGGGCCCAGCTGATGCAAGGTAGGGAGAGTTTGAAGAAGCCAGTCTTCTCTGGGAAAGGAGACCAATGGCCTGACTGTACTGTTATTGTGAACACTGGACAAGATGACCTGTACAAAAGGGCTGGCACCCAGGCACCCAGCAGGGTTCAACTCCCCACCCTGCCCTTGTGCAGGTTAAGTAATGTGGAGAACTTCAGAGATCAAAGTTCAGTAGGCAACGGGATTTGAATATGGTTTTCCTAGTTCTGTAGAGATGGGTACTATGGAGATGGGGCGGGCTTGCCAAGGGGATGCCAGGAGCTCAGCTGAGCTGAGAGAAAGCTGGGATGCCAGATGACAGGGTGTCCAGTTAAAGGCACATGCCAAAAATGAAACTGAAATATTTAGACACTTACAAACACTATAAACAAGAAGCAGAACCAGAGAGGGTGCCAATCCGGGCTCATCCGGTTCCTCCCTTGGAGCACACAGGGGTGGAGGGTGAGTCAGCACAGGCATGGGGGTACTGTTCTCAGTGTTGAGAGAACTCTGTCAGAAGGCTCAAGCAGTTTCTAGATCTGTGATTAGAGCAACAAGGGGGAAAAGCTCCGGGAACAAAATACTTGGCCACCAAATCAGAGTGGGAAAAGTGTCTGCAAGGCTTCCTCTTCACCCAGTAAGGAGGTCTCAACAGAAGTACGCAAGAGGTTAACGGGGTGCTTCTGTATAACTGGTACTCAGATGGTGTCTGTGGGACACATATACATGAACTTCTAAACTTCCCTCTGAGTGCTGTGTGTAGGAGGAATGTGCTCCTGGTCAGAGCAGAGGTGCTGGTGAATTCCAGGGTGCTTGTCATATGACCTTTCTCATGGCTTCATTACCTAGTGGGATATGTGCTCATTAATGTTTATAAAACACCCCCATCCACCTCCTACCCACCCCTGAGCATCTCTCCCTTTCATCCCCAGGCTGCTCTACACAATTTTCTGGCCAATAACTTACTTGTAGTCTTACTATATCATATAAACATTTTCACCAAGAAGTTCCACTTCTAAGTATCTACCCAGAAGAGACACCTACACATTTGCTATAAGATACATGGTAAAAATAGACTGTGGTGGTGCTTTTAGGAACAATAAAACACGGGGCGGGGGGAACCCCTCAAATCAATACACATATGGAAATATATGAACAGAAGAAATGCCCTAAACCATTCAAATGCGTGAAGCGGTGTCTAGATTCAGGTCTGCAGTGAGATCTGTTCCTCAGGGGAAATGAGTTAAGGGGCCCAAGGATGTCATGTACATATGTTAGATTGCTAGAGTTGCTATGTCCGATGTCCCAAACTGGGTAGTGTAAACCTCAGTGTAACCTGTCTCAGAGACCTGAGAGCCAGAGGCCCATAGTTCAGTGGTTGACAGGCTATGCAGGAAGGGTCTATTCTAGATGTTTCTCCTGTGCTCCTAGGAAGCTCTCTCCTGGTGTCTCTTTATAGATTTCCCTTTTGCTGTCAGTCTTCTTTTTATAAGGTCACCAGTTGTGTTGGGTTAGGGATCCACCCTACTTCATTCCACATGACCTCATCTTAAAGGAATTGTATCCACAAGGATGCTACTCCCAAGTAAGGCTGCATTCTGGGGTCTTGGGCTTAGGACTTCAACATAGGAATTTTGAGAGGATGATGACATTCAATTCATAACATCATGTCTGTTTACCATGCTATGAAAATTAAAGGGGATAGGCATGCACACATTGGCATGCAAGCAAAGTCAGTATCTATGCAGAAAGAATAGAAGGAAGCTGTGACCTTATAATGAAGGTCAATGAAGCATGGGGTAGAGAAATTGAGTCAGTCCTCCCATGCAGGAGATAGAGTAGCTGGGGCCAAGGATTATGGGATTTTTGCTTGTTTTTTGTTTTTGTTTTTTTACAGAAACAATCTCCTTTTCACAGAATCAAAGGTATTGTATTCTGGGACTTACATACTGTTAGTATTTGTGCACAATGCTTTGGACACTACAGAGAGACTAAAGGACCACACCTACTTTCATCCTGCCCTTTTAGCACCAGAGGACATCATGTGTTAGCCATGAGCCTCGGAGTCTGGCTCTGAGCACGTGTTTCCTAACTCAATCACTCTGCCACTCAGTTGTGTGTTTTTGTAAGTAGGCAAGATCCTCTTTTCCTCCTTTCAAAATTATACAACACAGAGTAGTTTAGGTCTTTATATATATTTTCGGTGGGTTTTCACAGTTCAGAAGGTGATGGGTGGTCTCAGGTCCTACTCTGTCACAATAGATAGGTGGCTAGTAGTGATAACATGCCGATGTCTCTCAGGTTGACATGTCTCTGATAAAAGATTGATGATTTCTGCTTGAACTTAACTAGATTTAAAGCAAAATCTTTCTAATATTTCTTAAACACCATATTGGATTTTCTATTTAAAAAAAATTTAAATTGAAGCCGGGTGGTGGTGGCGCATGCCTTTAATCCCAGCACTTGGGAGGCAGAGGCAGGTGGATCTCTGTGTTTGAGGCCAGACTGGTCTACAGAGCGAGTTCCAGGACAGCCAGGGCTACACAGAGAAACCCTGTCTGGAAAAAGCCAAAAAAAAAAAATTAAATTGCATTTATTGGCTGGGTGTGATAGGACATGCCTTTAAGTCCAGGGAGGTAGAAGCAGGTGGGTCTCTGTGAGTTTGAGGCCAGCTTGGTCTGCATAGTGAGTTCCAGGACAGACAGAGCTACATAATAGAGAGACCCTGTCTCAAAAACAACCTCCCACAAACAAACAAAAACCAAAAACTACATTTATTTATGTGTGTATGTATGTATGTATGTATGTATGTATGTGTGTGTATGTAAGTGTGTGTGTGTGTGTGTGTGTGTATGTGTATGCATGTATGTAAGTGTGTGTGTGTGTGCATGTGGAGATCAGAGGACAATGTGCAGGAGTCGGCTCTCTTCTTCTACCATGTGGGTCCCCAGGATTAAATTCAGGTCACCAGGTTTGGTGGCCAGTGTCTTTACCCATTGAGCCATCTTGCTGGCCTTAAATTGGGTTCTTCATTAAAGTAAACAAATGAACTCAAAATAAATGTAACTCAACCTGGGCGTGGAGAGATGGCTCAGCAGTTAAGAGCACTGGCTGCTCTTCCAGAGAACCTGAGTTCAATTTCCAGCAACCACATGGTGGTTCATAACTGTCTGTAATGGAATCCGATGCCATCTTTGGTGTGCAGATATACATGTAGACGAAACTCTCATATACATAAAATACATATCTGTCTTTTAAAAAATTAACTCAACCTAAATATTTGGACAGGAAAGATTAAGTACGCCTTTACAGTTTTTTAATGAATTAATTTGAGGTAAAGTCTTGCTGTGTGGCTTGAGCTGTCTTGAACTCATTATTTAGCTCAGACTGACTTCTAATTCATCATCCTCCATTTCAGCCTTCCCAGTGTTGGGGCTGCAGGTGTGGGACATGCTCGGCTATCGTATCTTTTTTAAAAAAGTCATTACAATGTAGTAAGACTGTAAAAACAAATAAAACAACAACAACAACAACAACAACAACCGAGAAAGAATGGGGAAGTCTTTTTTCTAGTTCCAGCTATAACCCCGAATGTCTGAGCCTGGGCAAATCTCTTCCTTTGGACCTCTATTTCCTTGTCTGTAAAATGGAAAGCTGGAAGAATTTAACAGTGTTCCCCTCAGCTTGAACTACATACTGTGTCATCACAATTGTCTTGTTCTGTTTTTTATGAGACAGTGTCTCATGAAGCCCAGGCTGGCCTGCACTTGCTGTGTAGCCAAGGAGGACCTTGAACTCCTGGCTCTCCTACCTCCGCCTCCCAAGGGCTGTAACTACAGAACTGAGCCGCCATGCCAAGCTTGGCTGTTTCCTTTCTTTTCCTTTTAACACTTTACGGCAGCCCTGTAAGCGGTCCCGTGGTCAGCACACCAGCGTGAGTGTCAGTCAGTACCAGAAGTTATACTACCCACTTCCTATGTGCACAATACCCCCTAGGAAATGCAAACTGAAAGTTTTAAATGAGAAAATAAAAACAAAATATAAAACACCGTCCTCAGTTGCACCTCTGGACACTGTCTGTTTAGGCCGATCAGGTTTATCTTTTCTCTCTCTATCCTGCAAGGCTACTTTTCCAAGATCAGGAACAAGCATCCTTCATAACTCTGTCCTCTTCCTTCTTCTCTGCCTCTTGCTGCAGCTACTTCGCCCCTTCTCTTTTAGCCCCGCCCCTTCTCTAGCTCCTCCCATTCACCTGGCTCCTCCTCCTGCTGCTTCATCTAGCTCCTGGGGCTTCTCTTCTAACTCTCCCTTTTCTCTTCTTGCTTCTCCATCTCCTTCTTTGGACTTTGAGACATTTGGCACTCCCTCCCCCATCAAAACAAACAAACAAACAAACAAACAAACAAACAAACAAACAACCCAAAAAACAAAAACCTAATTGTATCCTCATGGGAACTGTTTTTGTAACTGTGGTACTTCCTTATCTCATATACCAAAACCTAGTTTGATAGATTTTAGCCAGATCACTAGACTGCTTAGTCTGTCCAATGTGGGAAGCCAGATGAGTCCGGCTTTCAGAGAGCTGACAAAAAATCTCTCATGTTATCCTTTCGATTAAGGAATGACTAATGGCTGCATGCTAAGACAATTGGAGGGTCTGCATGACCATAATCAGAAGAGCCCTCTTAGTAAGCTCCAGTGGCCACTGGAGTATGATTGTTGGATCAGGCCCTCAGCTTTACTCCTGTCCTGGCTAGTAATTATTTAGTAATTTTATTTTATTGGTTTCTTGAGATGGGGTCCCCTGTAGCCCAGACTGCCCTTAGACTGCCTTTAGATGCTGCTGCCCCTTACCTCCTAGGTGCAGGGGCTATAGGCTTACACTATTGCAGCTGGCTTCACTTCTGTGTGTTTAAATCAGTGACTCAGATGAAGACAAATATACAAGACCTAGCTGTGAACTAGGTGATTGACTTGAAGCAAAGAATTTTAGATAACAGGATCCCAGTCCAAAATTCCAGAGGAAACACACGCGGAGTCAATGTCAAGCGTGCAAAAGCCCAGCAGTGAGGCAGACTTCCAAGGACTGGGTGGTGGCAAGGTTCTGAGCCTTAGTCACCAAAGTGTGAAGAGGGAGCTGCAGAGAAGGCTCAGTGGGTAAGAGTGCTTGCTTGCTGCTCTTCTAGAAGACCCGAGTTTCATTCCTAGCACCCATGTTGGGCAGCTCACAGCTCCCTGGAATCCAATGCCCTCTTCTGACCTCTTAGAGGCATGTGCACACACCTGGCCTACACACACACTTAATTGAAAAGAAAAAACAGGCCTAGCTCAGGTTGCATAAGCCTATTTAACAATCCATACTGAAGATGCACTCGTGTGTGTGTGTGTGTGTGTGTGTGTGTGTGTGTGTGTAGTTTAAATAGAGTTACCCAATTTTGAGTGATAATGCCCCCCCCCCAAAAAAACCCCTGTAGACAGTCTAACAAAAACTCCAGTGCCACATGCAGGAAACCTCCCTTTGAGCTGTGAGTCAGGAATGTCCAACAGCCTCCAAGAACAGTACAGGCCACTGCCATTGTCCCTGGCTGTCCCCTAGCACTTGAAGGTGAGACCCTCTTACAGAAGTCATCACAGACTTCAGACATAGGACTCGGAGGGATTGAGCTGGGCCAGCGCTTGCAGTACTGGAAGATGCTATGCAGTCTTCCAAGGGAGAAAAACAATTGGCAGTTCTGCCCCCACGGGAAGCCTACAAACAACAGCAACGACTGGCCCAGCAAGATATCCTCGGTGACGCAATAGTGCCAACTTTGTCTTGGTGGTAAACAACAGATGTCTAATTAGACTTAAGGCCTGATCACTCGGAAAGAATTCATGTCTGACACTGTAAATCCAGCCAAGCACTCACGGCTGGAGAGATCCTGGACCCCAGAGGAGAGCCTACTCCTTTCCTAAACCAGTATAATTTCTAACTGGACTCTAAATATTGATCCTAATATTCAAATGAGTGTAGTTCTCATTCCTCATCAAAGAAAGTCCTTTTTGTGCCGAGAGAGTCTATGACAGTCAACTGGTCAAAATGCAGAGCATATGTGACTGTGGGGTGACCAACCCCAAATGATATACCTGCAATGCAGTCCCTACACCCAAGGCTCAGGGCAAATTGCAGAAAGGGGAGCAGAAAGATTGTAAGAGCCAGAGAACCAGGATGCCTGCTGTGAGATAGTGTCTTCTAGACGTGACAGGGAAGCTGCACCCATTAAATCTCAACCATGTGGTTGCCTAAGCAAGACCTGCATAAAGACCACGGTCAGTGTGGACAGGGCAACTCGTATAAGGCCTTGCCCCTAGATGAAGAGCTACAGGCAGTCAATGGCTGCTGGGAGAGGGAGAATCAGTTTTCCCCAGGGATGAGCTTCCTGGTAAGTTATTCAAGCCAAGGGGTCATCCCCAAACTCTTGTGAGCAACACCGAGAGGGAGTGGGGAAAGACGGGAGGGATCAAAGTAGGGAGAAGGTGGGAACAATACAAATACAGTGCGGATGTGTGAAATCCTCCAAAACCAACAAGCTTAATTAAGAAGTGGAGAAGAAGACGCACGAAAAAGCAGTTGGAAAAGCCGCAGGGGTCTTTACCTACGTGGAGAAATGAGACCATTATAATGTGTGAGGCTCTGATCCTGCATTACAGTGAATGTCAAAGACGGCAGACACTTGAAGATAGTTTGCTTCTGTTTCTTTTTTGGTAGTAGTGGGATTGAAGCTCGGGTTTTATGCATGCAAGGCAAGTGCTCTACCATGGAACCACATTCCCAGCCTTCAGGATCTCTGAGATAAGATGGGCTGCCCCGTGAGGTGATCTCAAACTGGATACTCCTGTCTTTCCTAGCCCTCCCCGGAAGTGGTGAAGGAGACGGTACAACTCTCAAAGGATACACTGGAAAAAATAGACAAGGCTCGCTCTGAGGGTTTGTATCATGAGGTGAGAGCACTTTTAACAGAGGCTAGTGATGGGGAGGAGGGTGGAAAGTCGGGGAGGTGTGTGAACAGAAAAGGGGAGACTGCTGAACAGGTCGTGTTTCCTGGAAGGCCGTTTCTCTCACACCCTTCAATCTTAGTACCCATTAAAGGCATATTCTCAGTGACTGCTCAACCCAATGAATCTGTTCAAGGAGAGCAAACGTTGCTGGATCCATGTATTAGGGGCTGGAGGAGGGCCTGTGACAGCTCAGGTACCATCAGAAATGGAAGAATGACAATGGCCTTGGAGGACACTGAGAGTGGTCTGCTAAGCATTCAACTTTGGCTCCTAAAGCCCCATAGATTCTCATCTGGCTCTATACTAATATCACCTGTGTAAACACCTCATGCCTCTCCTCCAACCAGGACAGTGTCTCTAAAATCTCTGCTCAATGGATCTAGGCATCAAGGCTTCATAGCTTCCATAGGCTTTCAATGTACAGTCAAGCGGTCTGTGGTGATAATGCTACATTAGTTTTTGGAGACAAGGCCTTGGTATGTAATGCAGGCTGGCCTTGAATTCTCTACCTGCTTGAGTATGTGGATCACAGACATACACAACCATACCTGAGAAGTTGCTTTGAATTCATCTCAACAGCTTTTTGAAAGTCAATTCTTGTGTCTTGCCCTCTAAGCTGGGATCTGTAACGAATATCTAAATTATTCCAGTATAATAAAAACTCGGGAGTCAGAAATTAAGACAGAGACTTAACAAATCCAAGGACAGCTGACCCTCCCTCCACTTTTTCCCAAAACATCTCTCCCAGAAATCCTCCTTTCTCTCTTTCTGTCCTTTCTAGCAGAACTCCTCAGGCCTCCAAAATCTCTATGGCTAATCCCGGTCAGCCAATCACTGACTCGGTCCTTTGATCAAGGTGGCTTTATTGGGACAATGGAATAGCTGTATGAACAATTCTCCCTCAACAGGAACCTACTCATTCTGAAATAGAACAGAGGCACCATGAATCAGTGGCTTTCCCCCACCAAGCTCATTATGCAGCTTGGATGAGCCACGGGTGACTGTTAGTAGGGTGTGCTAATTTGGTGGTTAATTTCACTTCGTGTCTCTTTCATTTCATCCTTTTCTCCTTCTCCTTTACTGATTCATCCATAGCACATGTATGAACCCTTACTAGGGTGACCAATGCAAGACATTCTCTTTGTCCCCTCCTTGAGTTCTGTCAGGTGAGAGGAAGCCATGAAAATGAAGTTTTATGCATGGTAAGGAATCTATGGCAAAGGCATGTGTCAGGAACCACATGGGTGGAGCTCCATGGGCTCCATTCCTTTGACTCTCCCCTCTTCACGTCTACCTCCCAACAACAGCACAGGCTGATGACTAACCCTTGAACACATAGGCCTTAGGGGTGGGCACTTACCCAAAGCATATCAATGTATTTACATTGTGTATATCTATACATATACATGCATACGGGTAATGTATACACACTAGTTTAGCTTATGTGTAGACAGGCACATATATGCATGTGTAGTTTCCACAGCTCTGCTGCATACTGACTTCGAGTGGGCAAACTTCCTCACCTTGTTGTATCATCTTTTTGGCCCAACCCTACCGTTTCCCACGCCAGCGTCTTAGCCAGGAAGGCCGTTTTGTTAGTTCAAACCACAAGCCTTGTTTTTTTTCCCTTCTTTCTCCAGCTTTCAAAGAGTGAGTCTAGTGCTGTCTTGCCGTCCACCCGTCAGTTAAGCACACACTCTGGTATAGTGGTGATGAAGCTGTGTCTCTCTCCAGGTTGTGAAGCTGTGCCGGGAGTGCCTGGAGAAGCAGGAACCAGTGTTTGCCGACACCAACCTCTACGTGCTTCGGCTGCTGAGCATCGTGTCAGAGGTCCTCTCCTATCTCCAGGCCTTCGAGGAGGCCTCGCACTACGCCAGAAGGATGGTGGATGGCTACACGTAGGTGATGGTCCTGGTTCTCCGGTGGTCTCCCGGAAACCCTCTGTTCCATGGATGCCAAAGAGAAGGCACACATTTGATTGCTCCTCCTACACCTCCGAAGGCCATGGTCACAGTCGCACTTCTCCTTACAAATTAAGCTTTTCTTGTGGTGTCCCAAGCAGTAATGATTGAACAGTCAGAGGCGATACTCAGATGAGGCCTGGTTGTCATCTCTAATGTGTTTGTTTTTACTTCCTTATTTGTCATTTGAGCAGCATCTTCTGCTTTGGATTTTCCTAAATGAAGCTTGATTTTAAATGCTTGGAGAGTTTTTTATTCTCTCTTTAATAACCTATGACCACCCCTATAACACATTGGCTTTGGGGGTGGTACTTACCCAAACCGTAGCAATATATTTGCATTGTGTACATCTTTACATATGTCCACATGTGTGTACATGTAGACACATAAGTATGTGTGCATATGTATACATATACATGCATATATTTTTCACAGCTCTGCTATGAAGAGAGAGAGGCCAGTCTTGCTTATAAATGATAACATGCTGTTTTCTCATTTCCCTCCACCAATGTTCTCTCTTGCCTTCTGTGGTCACATTAGCTTAGGAATTTGTGTTTCTGGTCAGATGAGTAGGATGTCATAAGAAGGCTTTTCTTTAGGACGCTGCTCATTAAAAAAAATGCAGGTAAATGGACCAGCATGCTAGGAAGGAGCCCTGCCAGGAGAAGAAAAACACAGCGCAGTCCCAGGAAGGACACTGAAGTTAGACTTCCCGCCTTGAGCTTCTTTTCATGTTCCCCAGAAAACTGGGGGTGCTCCAGATGGTACCTGGTTCCCTGTGCTCAGGCTCAGAGTACAGCTGTGGCCCTCTTTGTCTATGGAGCCTTGGCTTGGTGGTCCAGGTCAGAGTCCCAACTCTCCTGGCCTCACTGTGTAGAACACTGGTCAGCTCTGTGGATTTCAGAACCCCACAACAAGCTGCTGGTGCCCCACAGCACGAGTGGGAAGACAGGTGGACTTGATCAGTGAGAGTACTGGCTTTGGCATCATTTCCATTTGCTGTGACAGAATGCCCTGACAAGTCAGCTTAGAAAGGAAGGGTTTATCTGAGCTCACAGTTCCAGGTCACAGTCCACCATTGCAGGGACGCTGAGGTCACATCACACCCATGCTCAAGAGCAGAGAGCAATGAATGAATGCCTGCATGCTTGCTCTTACAAAATTTAGGGTCTCCTGCTCAGGGAATGGTGCTAACTACAGGTCCTCACGATGGTTGCCCACAAACATACCCATAGCCAACCTAATCTAGAAGATTCCTCATTGAGACTCTTTTCCCAAGTGATGCTAGATTATATCAATTTGACAACGACATTGGGCAGAGTGCTTTAGGAGTTGTTCTGTGCCGTACAGAGGTAAGGAAGGTTGGGACGGTGAGTCCTGCTTACTGTCTGTGCCTCTGCAGGAAGCTCTACCACCATAACAACGCCCAACTGGGCATGGCTGTGATGCGGGCAGGGCTGACCAACTGGCACGCTGGTCACATCGAGGTGGGGCACGGGATGATCTGCAAAGCCTATGCCATTCTCCTGGTGACACACGGACCCTCCCACCCTATCACCAAGGACTTAGAGGTAAACAGCGTCCTGGGGGTGGGCAGTCGCTGTCCTATTTGAAGGTCTCTTGAGATGGGAGTCCTGGCTCTTCTGGACTTTACTTTATGGAAGTCTGTAGACTGCTAGCCAGACCAGAAAGGAACTTAGAATGCTTTAGCCTTGCATATTTTCCTCATGTTACATATGAGGAAACAGAGGCCCAAGGGAGGGGAGTACTCATCTGTTGTTATCCAGTGGTTTGATGGTAAGGTCAGAGATGGCTAATTTTGTATCTAGTATATGAAGCTTGTCAAAGGCAGTCTCTGTCAATCTTACCTACTATGGAGTCCTGAGCCTCTGAACAGCTAGCTAGCTCTTCTGAATAGTCTGAGTAGATACGTGGGAGAACAAAGACTCTCTTGTGTGTTACTCGCTATAATCTTCCCAACATGCTGTGGTTAGGTCCATTCACTGAGGTCAGGATCCAGGGCTCAGATCCCGGTCCTCAGCCGACAGTGAGAAGAAGCATTCTCTGGGGAAAACAGCTTTGCAGCTACCGTCTCACGGGTCCATGTCCCTCCCCCTACGATGCTAGGCATGCTGTTACACCATCAGTCTACAATGGTACCCCCGCCTCCTACACACACGCTTGTTTCTGGAGGGATAGAGTTAAATCTTACTGACCAGGGGTCATTTATCCAAAGATATGTCAGGACCGTGCCATGGGGATGTGTCGCTCAATGCTGTTATCTGTGTCCCACAGGCCATGAGGGTGCAGACAGAGATGGAGCTGCGCATGTTCCGCCAGAATGAGTTCATGTACCACAAGATGCGGGAGGCTGCCCTGAACAACCAGCCCATGCAGGTCATGGCTGAGCCCAGCAATGAACCAGCCCCGGCTCTGTTCCATAAGAAGCAATGAGGACCTTGTTGGAGAATGGGGGGCAGTATGGTTAAGGAGCTGGGGAGATCACTACCCTGGGTCCCCCACTGTCATTTTGGTTCAGTTCTACTTGGCTTAGCTCTATCTCACCCCAGACCAACTCTTTCTGTATGTGTCAGGTGCTAGGTTCCACCATCTATTTAATAAAGAAGCCCAACTATAATTGGGCTAGAAGGACAAATGTTGACAAAAAAAGGCACAGCGTAACAGTAAATGTAATGGCGACCTCTATGGAGAGGGGTTCAGAGGAGGTGAGTGTGCGTGTGTGTGTGTGTGTGTGTGTGTGTGGTGACACCTGGGCTAAGGGTGGCAGGTACCTCGAATCTCAGATGACTGCTTGGCTATCTGTGTGGTGTCTCTGGGGCTGCTGGTCTCACCTATGCCGGGGAATATTTAGGGTTTGGTAGACTGGGATGGATGATGTCCTGTATCCTCAGGCTGGTGTGGAGTTATTAACAAAGGACTGGGGTTGTGTTTGGCCCTTTGAGATCCACTCAGAGACAGGAAACCCATTTAGGACGGTATCTAGAAAGAGGCAGGGGCCTTGTTCAGACCACCTGTGGTCTCAATTCCTAGTCTGAGCTTGAAGCATACTTTTAGAAATAACTCTAGAACACACAGAGAAGGAATTTTTCCCTGTCTGGTCCTACTCACCAAGCCTGGAGCCCCTTGTGGTGTGTGTGTGTGTGTGTGTGTGTGTGTGTGTGTGTGTGTGTGTGGTGTCCTTGAAGAAAAGCTGAGGGTTTTCTGCCATTGACTAGTAGGAGTGAGAAGGCTTTTCAGGGTGAAGCTGAGGGTGTGCATGTCTGCTGGTGGGCCCAGCAGAAGTGACTTGTAGGGGTTTCGAGCCTGGGTAGTCTGCACCAGCTTAGGCTGCATCGTTGGCCCCAGGGAGGCTCTGCTCTCTGCAGTGAGTGACTGTTAACTTCCTGTGCTTAGCTTCTTTATCCCGTCTGTGCTCTGGGGGCTTCTGCCCTTCCTAACAGAAGGCTGTTCACCTGGGCTAGGATCTCTTCAGAAGTGTGCCCACTTGGTTCTCACTTGCCGAGAGGCCCGTTTCCATCTGAGAAATGAAGGCCCAAGGATGACCTTTCAGTTTCTGGGACCCCAACTTTCTCACCAACGTGGTGGGGGATCATGAAGTGCATTCCTTTAGTTGAGGGCGTCACCAAAACTGCTGCACCACCTTGGGCTACCATTGACCCCAGAGCTCTAACATCGTGCAGTCACAGGACCCCCACTAAAACACACATTTATTTCTGCCTGAAATGTTAGTTCCTCCGTCCCCACCCTTTCTTTTTTTTCTTTTTTCTTTTTTTCTTTTTTCTCTTTTTCCAAGACAGAGTTTCTCTGTGTAGCTTTGCGCCTTTCCTGGAACTCACTCTGTAGCCCAGGCTGGCCTCGAACTCACAGAGATCCGCCTGCCTCTGCCTCCCGAGTGCTGGGATTAAAGGCGTGCGCCACCACCGCCCGGCCCGGCCCCACCCTTTCATCTGAGAATGATCCCCTGCTCCCCCCCTGAGCCACGCCCAGCAGCTGAGGCCTCTGAAATGGCACCTCCTTGAAGAAGGTTAGTACCTAACCCTTGGTTCTTCTTTGAGGATTCGTTCTCCAGAAGCTTCTCTGAAAGGCTGACAGTTACCTCAAGCTCTACCCCTCAGGCTTCGGGACAGCATTCTCCTTGGGAATCCTACAGGTGTGTTCACATCATCACTCCTCGTCCCCAGCGTGGACCCTGCCCCAAGTCCTCTTCCTTTCTCTGTCACTGTTGTGTGTCACCCATCTTCGTTGTTTCTTCTCATCCTCCTACTATCTGCTTTCTTCAGCCTTAGTCACCGTGTTGGTGCTCTTCCGTCTCTCTCCGAACCTTGGACCAGGGTTCCCCTCTCTCACTAGCTGTCTCTGCTCCTGCTCTGGACCCCTTGCCTCCCTGTGCCCTCCAGAGCATCTTCTCCCACCACGGGGCTTCTTTTCTCTCCCCCCCCCCCCCCGTTTATTTCTTTGAGACAAGTTCTTTCTACTTAGCCCTGGCTGTCCTGGAACTCACTATGTAGACCAGGCTGTCCTCAAACCCACCGATATCTGCCTGCCTCTGTCTCCTGAGTCCTGCGATTAAAGATGTACGCCAACACACCCAGCACCACCCGGCTTCTTTAATGACGTCATTAAAGATGCTGAGGACCCTTGGATCACCGTCTTCACAGCTGGGGGTTCTCTGCAGTTTTTTCCTGTTTCTCTTCCATTTCCATTTCTTCTCAAACCCACTGCGCACTGGTTTCTACCATTGCCCCTCCGTTAAAATGTCTCTTTTCTAGTTCCTTACATTATCCAGCCTCTCTGTTAGCAGCACACTCCAAACTTGGTTTCTGTGACCCCATACCTTTGCGATGAGCCTCTGATGTGGTTTCTCTCGCCTTCCCTGGTCTTGTTTCTCACCTGCCCCTGATAGGCCCCTGAGTTGATTTTGTCCTTAGGTGACACTTTATGTAATGACTTCATTGAGGTTTCTGGTTCTCAGGTCTATTATCTGATCTTACAAATTGAGCTCCAGCCCCTCACATCCTCTTGGGTGCTTTGCAGGCACCTCAAAGTCAGCATGCTCCAAATGAGACTCCCCTAACACCTCTCCTACCTCCTCGTCATTCTCAGACCACCACCCAGGAATACTACCTCCTCCATCATGTTGTGGGTTCCTGAAGGCAGGGCCACATCCCTTTGCTCATCTTTGTGTCTCTGGCACAGGCCCTGGAACACGATGGTGCTCACTAAGTATATATTGAGTGAATAAATGAATGAAATAGTTATCTGAAAGTTAAAGAGTTACACAACTGGGTATTTCCAGTATTTCTGTTATAGCAGTCAGTGAAGCCCATTAAGCCCCCTGTGTTTGTGGGACATGGCTTCTTTCCTTCTGATGGCCTTTCCAGAGGAGCATGGTCTCATGGACTTTCCAGGGATGATGGATAGGACTTCATCTGTGATGTCCAATTTAGTAGTCACTAACAGCTTGTGACTATTGAACACTGGAATAATATTAAGGACATGAAAATTTAATTTTATTTAATTTCAATTAATTTGTTTGTTTGTTTTTTCAAGACAGGGTTTCTCTGTGTAACAGTCCTGGCTGTCCTGGAACTCACTCTGTAGACCAGGCTGGCCTGGAACTCACAGAGATCCACCTGCCTCTGCCTCCCAAGTGCTGGGATTAAAGGTGTGCACCACCACAGCCAGGCCAATTAATTTATGTTTAACTAGGGAAGGTGGCCAGTGGCTATTGCATTAAACTGTAATTTTAGAGAAATGCCTTAGTGTTTCTCTAAAACACCAAGAGCACGGATGCTGATAAAAACCACTTAAGTTTGCCTTCTTCAAAGCTGTCCCGATACCAGACTGGCTACTTCCCCCCTGCCTCAGTTTCTCCATTTCTCCCTCGGCCTAGGTTGGCAGTAAAGACTGGATTTTTAAACTATAAATCCCTTAGGATGATAGCACCAGGCCCATTGGCAGTGTTTAAAGAGAATGCCATAGTGTTATACTGGTTGAAACCACATTTCTGCCAGTGTTTCCATTTTCCCAATCAGGAAGGTAAGGAGTGGATCGTGGTGTGCTGAAATTGGCTTTGTCAGCTGTGGGAGTGACTGTGCCCGTGTCTACAGTACCATGCTTACTGATATCCCACTGACAGATAAGTTGAAGTTGGCCATGGCAGGAATGTTAAGCCCATGCCCAATGTCTGAAACTTAGAACACCCATGTTTACCTATGAAAGGGAGTGACAGAATGGATCCTCAGAATGTTAAAGGAGTCTCTGTTTAAACTGGAGTGAAGACTGTACTCTCAAACCTCTACCCCCTCAGAGCCACACTGAACGTATCTAAGAGTTCTGTGTGCCACCCTCGCCATGAAGCCACCTGCCTGTATTGGTGAACCCAGGCACTAACCAGACACAGTCATTGCCTGGTGACTCTCTTAGGGTTTGCCTCTCTAAAGATCTGAGGTGGAAAACTGTAGTGGGATCTTCACCATGGCCAGACGATTTTCCTACAGAGTATTTCATGTCATTTCACTTACAGTGAACACACCCCTCAGTAAATACCTGCTGTCCCCAGGGTCAAGACCAAACTCCTTTCCGGAGTGAAAAGATTCACTGTAGAGACTCAGTTCTCCTGTATGCCCCCTTCCATCATATCTGTTTTACAAACAGATACCTTCAGATGCTCTCGGACCTCCCGTGATTCTTTTTTTTTTTTTTTTTTTTTTTCTCGAGACAACGTTTCTCTTGTGTAGTTTTGCACCTTTCCTGGAACTCACTTTGTAGACCAGGCTGGACTCGAACTCACAGAGATCCACCTGCCTCTGCCTCCCGAGTGCTGGGATTAAAGGTGTGCGTCACCACCACCCGGCCCTCCCGTGATTCTTTTCCGATGTGGAACACTAGAAAGTTGTGGATGCTCAGCATGTGTTTAAAAAGTGGTCCAGGACCAGCGCGATGGCTCAGTGGGTAAATGTGCTTGCCATTAAGCTGGACAACTGAGTTTAACTCCTGGATCCCACAGAGTGGGAAGAGAGAACAGACTCCTGCAAGCTGTCCTGGCCTCCACAAGTACACCATGACACGGCACACCCTCTCCTCCAAGTAAATAGATAAAATATAAAAACAAATAAATGAAAAAATACTCAGAAGCTCGGGTATAGAGCGCGTTAGAGTCTCCCCTCCTTTACCCTATCAAATCACTTTCTTTACCCTAATGCAGTCAATTATGAAGAAAAATAAAGGAGAGAAACAAAAACAGAAAGAAAAAGGCATGAAAAAGGAGGCAGCTATTTGGTGGACCTACTTAACATGCATTAGCCATGTAAATGTTCTCACAGGAATAAGCGCCCCCTGTTGGTGAAATGTCCACAGGCTGGGCAAAGGCCGGCATTAGCATGTGTGTGTACACAGCTGTGTGTGAGTGTATTGGGAGGAGGGGCCAAGGTGAAAATGGTAGATTCCCATCAACAGCTGTTTGTTCAGGCACTAAGTTCTCTGGGCGCATGTACAAAATCTGAATTCAGCATCTCCCAGGGCAAAAATATACAGCCCCTCCCCAACCCAGAGCTAGTTTCAATGCAAGACCTCCTGTTAGGAGTCATTTTGGGGAATACTGTCTGGTCCCTTGAGACTTTGCTGAAAAACCTTCGAAATACTTTTTCTAGCTTCAGAGCCAAAGAACTCAGTTGTCAGCTGCGGACAACACAAGCCTCTTCCCCCTGCACGACACTCAGTTTCTTTGGTCAGAACAGTGTCATCACACTGTTCTAGTTCTACTCTGATGCTGTGGCAAACACCACGACAAAGAGCAGTTCAGGGAGAAAGGGTGTATTGCAGCTTACAACCTCCCAAGTAACTGTCCACCACTGAAGGAAGTCAGGACAGGAACTCAAGGCTGGAACCTGGAAGCAGGAACTGAAGCGGTGGTCATGGAGGAGCGTTGCTCACTGGATTGCTCTCTCTGGCTTGTGCCCAGCCAGCTTTCTTATACGACTCAGCCCCACCTGCCTACAGATGGTGCTATCCACTGTGGGCTGTGCAATTCCACATTCACCATCAGCCAAGACAATTCCCCCACAGACATGCCCAATCTGATGGAGACAGTTCTTCAGTTAAGGTTTCTTCTTCTTATGTCACTTAAAGTTTGTGTCAAGTTGATAACAAAACTGGTATACACACCCTATTGGCCATTCCTGAGGAATCTGAGAATGGCATTTGCTTTGCAAATTATTCCAGGGCTCCTTACAAAAGCCATGAGAGAAGGAACTGTACAGGAGCTGTAACTGTGAGCCAGAATCACAAGTCAGCCAGCTCAACTATATCTATAAGCCAAATACTTCTTAAATCATCTCCTTATCAAACACATAAATCCAGAAAAGTAGTTGCTTGCAAAAGAGTCAAACAACATAAATTATATAAAAAGCTCTCAACCTTCTGATTCTGTTCCTATACCAGAAACACTGTTAGCTGATGCACCACTTATGGAGAGGCTTTTCCCTAGGCCCCCATAGGTGTATATTAACAGACAGCTTTACTTCCTGCCTCCACAATTCACATGAAGGATATTACATTGTCAGTATCATTTTGAAACTTACATTGGACAAGGTGGTTACAGACCTGTAATCCCAGCATTTGGGAGATGGAACCAGAAGGATCAAACATTCAAGGTCTTCTTCCACTACAAAGTAAGTTCAAGGCCAGCTTGGGCTACATGAGACCCTGTCTTTTTCTGTAATATACTTTTTGTTAGAAATCTTTACATCTCAGTACACTTAGAATGACACCATCATTTATAACAGATGATTTCAAAGAGCATGGAGCTACCACTGCCAGTGGCCATGTCAGAGGAACAGCAGGTGGCAATTGAAGTTCAAGGTGTCAGCACACCAGGAAGCGACTCCCTGATGGGTGAATCTTGGCTATAGGTAAGGCCCAGAGACCACAGACCCCGGAATGTCTTTTGCTTTTTCTGTGCCTTTACGTGTTTGCTGCTGCTATCTTTCTCTGGTATCTGGCATGGTGTGAATGAGTGTGAGGAGATCCCCACTGCCTGTAATATAATGTGTTTATCTTATGGATACATTTCTGTTCTACTGGGTATTTTTACCTGTGGATTATTGTGAAGATGACTCCTTCCTAAGCTGTACTGTCTAACTGATGATGGTAATAATAATGTTAGTTTATACAGAGTTTTGATAAATACAAATAAATACAAGGAAATGTCATACAGCTAGAGCCTATGAGTTTCACCTGAGGAGCTGCATAGCTCACAGTTCAAGTTAATGATTAAGGAAGACAATTCAGTCCCCAGGAGCCAGGCTGGCTCTAATTCTCTTAATGCTGAAAGATGCAGTCATAAGTTTCGGTGTGCATCATTAGCTGAAACAAAGTCTTAAAATAACTTCAGGTTAGATCAGACATTTTGATAATAGCTTTGAGATGAAAAACTCCAGAAAACAATCTAAAGTTCACAAGGACACACAAGTGAGTTATACCTTCATTAGGTTAGGGTAAAAAATGTAAAGCAGCCCAATTGTTGCTAGCTGACATACTTTCCTTGCTAGGTTTGGTTGGTGATCAAAGATGATGATTAACTCCCTGTGCCCATTTTTGTCCTTAGTCTCTGGATATAAGAAACTATTGATAAATGGGTATGCACCCCAAAGACTTAAAGTAGAACTGATTGATTCTTTTTCATATATAAAAGTTTAGGTTTGTGATTCCTTTAAGATTCCTTATAAGATTACCTTTCAAAGCCGGGCGGTGGTGGCGCACGCCTTTAATCCCAGCACTCGGGAGGCAGAGGCAGGCGGATCTCTGTGAGTTCGAGGCCAGCCTGGGCTACCAAGTGAGCTCCAGGAAAGGCGCAAAGCTACACAGAGAAACCCTGTCTCGAAAAAAAAACCAAAAAAAAAAAAAAAAGATTACCTTTCAAGATAAGTAATAAAGCAATTGGCTCTTTCTTTGTAACTGCAAAACTGCAGCCTGGCAGTAAAAGACCTGACTGAGAAAAATACTTTGCTTGCCTACCTGGTTAATCTATTAATTTATACCCAAACAAGTTGCTTGGGTATGAATGTATATGGGTTCTTGGGATAATTTGTTTCTCATCTGTAATACATAAAATGTTTAATTACTTAAGGGAGATGAAAAACATGTTTTTACCTGTATTCATCATAATCATTCATTTGAAAACCAGAATGTAACCATGTTGTAATTTTTATATTGTGTGAAAGATTTTGCTGGGGTATATAAGCTGTAAAGAAAAGAATAAAGATAGAGCTAAAATAGGCTAGAAGGAAAATATCAAGAATGAGAGTTAGAAGGAAAACATCAAGAATGAAAGAGTTTGAAGGAACTAGAGGGGAAACATCAAGAATAAAGATAGAGTTAGAAGGAAAATAACAAGAATGAGAGAAGGAAATTACCAGGAAAATATAGAATAGAGAATGTAGTGGGTAGCCGTCCCAGCTTTGACCTGGAAGTACCACCACCTTTGAGGCTTTGGTAACTGTCACGCCTACAAGGCAAAGCCGAGAGAGGACCCCTGAAGACCTGAGATCTGGATAGGCCAGCTCTCTTGGTTCCTGAACCCTGGACGCTGGAGGTAGACTGAGCAGAGTTCTCCAGAGAACACCGCTGGACTGCGCTTCACCTTTCCCAGACCCTGTTACCTATCCCTTCACTTGTAAGTTACCCCACAAAATAAATCTCCCTTTTAACTACATGGAGTTGCCTTAATATGTAAACCAATAAGAGAACACAAAAGAAGAATGAAGAAAAGGTCTGAAGGAAACCATCAAGAGAATGTGTGAGTGTCTTTTCCCCTAACCCCCTCAGATTAAAAAAAAGAAAGTCTATTATACCCTGACTCTGTGGGTTTCCTTTGAGCCCTGTGCTGCTGAAGGCTGCCCCCCTCCCCCCAGGCAGCAATACACCACACTTAATCTAACCCCTCTTCTCTTTCTTTTTAAAGATTTGTTTTATTTTAAACTTTCTCTGTCTCTGTCTCTCTGTCTCTGTCTCTGTCTTTCTCTGTGTGTGTGTGTGTGTGCTTGTATAGACACCAGTGCAGGTTCCCACAGAGGCCAGAGGAGGGCATCTTATTCCCTGGATCTGGAATTAGAGGTGCTTGTGAGCCTCCCTATGTGGGTGCTGGGACCATACTTAGGTCTTCTGCAAGAACAATAGGTGCACTTAAACCACTGACCCATCTCCCAGCCCCTTTGCTCTTCTTTTCCATGTGGTGTGTGTGTGGGGGGGGGCACATGCTTTTCATGGTCTATATGTGGAGGTCAGAGGACAACCTCAGGTATTGACGTTCACCTTCTACCTTGTTTGAGACAGGTAGCCCATGAACTGGCTCACGAGCATCTGAGGATTCTCTTTGTCTCCCTCTTCCTGTGAGGGTGTGGAGATCAGCCATCTGTTGGGCTTTATGCTGGTTCTGGTAATCTGAAGTTAGGTTTTCAGGCTTTCAGTGATAAAAATGCTTTACCCATTGAACAATCTCCCCAGCCCTATCTGTTTCCACGTCCTGTTGTTGCTTTTCTTTTCAAATACAGAGCTGCGTGCATGCTAGGCAAGTGCTCTACCACTGAGCAATGTCCCCAGCCCATTTGCTTGCTTGCTTGTTTGTTTATTAAGACATAGTCTCACTAGGTAGCCCAGGCTGGTCATCCTGCCTCTGCCTCCTAAGCTGGCATTATAGGAGGGTGTACCACTACACCCAGCTTATGGTCGCTACATCCTTTATGCTGTCTGTGCGTGTATACAATACTACTTCAGGAAGAAGTACAGTGATGTTGCTGGGTGCTAGGGACTTCACTGAAAATGTTAAGGGATGCTGTCAGATGGTGTCCAGCATGGGCTTCACCAGTTTATATCTCTACCACTGAATGTAGAGCCATTCACAATACTTGTACAAACTTGGGTGTGAGCAATGTTAACTTTTACTAGCTCTTTTATACTTGGACACCTCATCTTACATTCCCACCTCAGTTATAATTATAGCAAAAATAAACATCTTTTATATGGGAGTGGCTTATTAAATGTCCTTGACCTGCCTTGTTGGTCATTTATTTTAATTTGGGGAAGAGTTTTATATTCTATAACCTTCATTACATAAGCCACAAGTGTGCTCTCCCATAGTACTGCTTTTCATGAAAATTATGTTTACATCATCTTTTTCCCATGCAACCTTCAAATTTTGATGGTTAATTTGATGAAGTCAAATTTATTAATCTCTTCCTTATGGTCTTTGTACTTTATATAAGAGATCCAGTGCTAGGAAGATGGCTCAATAGTTGAGTGCATACTGCTGTTGCAGAGTGTAAGTATTACAGCTCTGAGGGGAAAAGCCTCCCCACTGGAGGTGTTGCAGCTCTGAGGGGGAAGGTTTCCCCAGCACAAGAGTTATAGTTCTGAAGGGAAAGGTATTCTAACAACTGAGAGCCAAAGAATACCCCAAACTCACGCTGCACAATGAACCTCACACAGGAGATTTACTGGTAGGGAAAAACCCAGGAGGGTGACTGCCTCTGCTTGAGTGAGAAGCAGCAGAGAACCAAGCAGAAAACAGGGTTTATATAGGGTTTCTTAAGGAGGGGAGCCTTCCAGGGTGGGGATTGGTGGGATTTCAAGTCCTGAGCTTGGGGTTAGTGCAGGGATTGGTGGGATGTCAAGTCCTGAACTTGGGGCTAGTACAGGGATTGGTGGGATGTCAAGTCCTGAACTTGGGGCTAGTACAGGGATTGGTGGGATGTCAAGTCCTGAACTTGGGGTTAGTACAGGGATTGGTGGGATGTCAAGTCCTGAACTTGGGGTTAGTACAGGGATTGGTGGGATGTCAAGTCCTGAACTTGGGGCTAGTTCAGGGATTGGTGGGATGTCAAGCTCAGGGATTGGATTTTCAAGTCCTGAGCTTGGGCTTTGTACTCTATAAGGCAGAGCCTAGCCACCGGCATCTGGAGGAGCTGGGTCTGGACATTACTGCCTTTAGAGTGTTCTGTGGGCAGAGCCTGGCAGTTGGAGGTCCTCAGGAGCAGGACCTGGCCACTCACCTTGAGGGGCTTACACAGAAGACCCCAGGTCCCAGCAACTGCATCAGGCAGGTCACAACTGCCTATAACTCCATCTCCAGGGGATATGACACCTTCTTCCAGCCTCTGAGGGCACTCCCGCACAGGCACACACACAGATATTCATAATTAAGACTTTAAAAGAAAGTCTGTTTTTTTTTTTTTGAGACAGGGTTTCTCTGTAGCTTTGGAGCCTGTCCTGGACTAGCTCTGTAGACCAGGCTGGCCTCGAACTCACAGAGATCCGCCTGCCTCTGCCTCCCAAGTGCTGGGATTAAAGGCGAGTGCCAACATCATTTGGCTTCTTTCTATTTCTTAGCTGTTTTGTTTGGAGGTAGGGACTCATCTAGCTCAGGTTGGCCTCAGACTCCCTGTGTAGTTGAGGGTGGCTTTGAACACCTTGAACCTCCTGCCTTCACCTCCCAAATGCTGGAATTACAACCATATAGTATCATTCCTGGATGCTATGTCTACTTGCAACATTTCATATTTATTTACTTAGCTCTTCAGTCTAGAATTTATTTCTGTGACTGGCATATTGGTGTATGCTGTTGGTTTTTATTTTCCCCTGTAGCTGCTTGCTCTTTACCAAGGCTTCTACAGGCTAGGCTACTTCTGGTACTGAAAGAGTCCGCAGGTGGTGACGGCAGAAGTGGGCAGCAATTCCATGTCTGAGAACTGGATTATTTTACCATTGTTCCCCAAAACAGGTGGCTTGAGCAGCAGACCTCACAGTTTTAGAGGCTGGAAGTCTGAGATCTGGTGTTGGCAGTGCCAAGTTCCCTCTGAGGAGCCGGGAGAGCATCTGGTCCAAGGCTCTGCTGGCTTCTGAGAGCTCCTTGGTGTATGTCAGCACAATGCATGTGTTCACATAGATGTTTCCCAGGTATGTCTCAATAAGGACATTGACCATATTGAATTAGGAGCCCGCCATCTTTTCCCTATGGTCTTTGATAGCTACAATAACGTGTTTCTAAAAAAAGTCACGTTCTGAGTGACCGGGCATTAGGATTTCAGTGTGTGGATTTCTGCTGGGTAATTCAACTCCTATCAAGCTCCTAGCAGACTGGGACAAAGTAGTGTTCAGGGGGTTGCTTCCACTTTCTGCTTCCTGCTTCTGCCCAGGTCGTGGGAGGAATCCCACCGGCTCTGCTTCAGTGCATTAAGCCCTCCAACAAGAGAAAAAGTTGATCATTTGATAGCTGAGTGCCCAACCTTTTGGAGCCTTCCCACTGATGGGTGGGTCACATGTGGCTGTGTTCATGGCAGCAGCTCTCCCTGGCCTGCCTGGTCTTCCTCATCCCTGTCCTTCTTCAGAGACACCCTGAGACTCACTGCATCCTTTTTGCTCCAGCTTCTTGTCCATGGCTAACAGAGAGAGGGCACGCAGGACACACTACACATCTGGCCACACTTGGCATTTCTGTCAAGGGCACCTGAGTCAGAGGTTGGTATTCAGGGTCTGAGCTGGTAGAGTGACACACAGATTATAATAATAAAGTCATGAGTGATCAATGCTCACTGAAAACACCAGGGCTTGGGATGTAACTCAGTGATAGGGCTTATGCTCACGTGTGAGAGTCCTTGGGTTTAATCCCCCCCACCACGCAATAAAAAAAAAAAAAGATTAGTGCCACAATGAGAAGCCATCAAGAAGAAATGCTTTCAAAACAAAGGTAACTTTATTGTATAAATTTTATACTGTAAAATAATATAAAATGCAGCTTTGTCTAAATTCTCTTGCTGATTCTCTTGTAGACAAGGTCGCCCAGTGTCATGGTCTGAAAGTCAGAAGAGAGATTATGAAATATTTTCTTGATGGTGAATTGTAAAACAAACAAAAAATGATCTCCCCAAATGATACCAAATGTGCTAACATGTGAAACACCTTTGAAAATGTTTATTTTTTTTATGGGCAGAGGAATGATGGGCAACTTTTTCTAAAACACCATGCTGTGTCTTGTCACTTCTCTTGTTCATGTGGAGGGCTGTCCTGCCAGATACTGAATTATTTCCTAAATCAATGACAGCTATAGAAAAACCATCCAGAGCAGTCCAATCCGTTGTCTCAAAATTTGATTGAAATCTATTACTATCTATTGACTGCCTATGGCTGAACACAAGGATATGTACATGGATACACTGGGCAACTAGAATGGAACATAGTAGGGGCTTTATAGTCTTCCTCCTAAACTTGTGAATGAAGCACATGAGAACACTGGCCATGGGTTTGTATGCAGGATGCTTACAGAGCATGCTCAAAGTCTCAGCATAGCAAGAAAAACAAAACACGTCAGTTTTAGGGTTGTTGGTGAATGGTCCTTCCAGCCCTCTCGGGTCTCTGATTTTCTGTCTTATGTTATCAAGTGGAAAAGGAGCTCCTGAGCTCCAGCAGTCACCCCCTGGGTTGGAGCCCTGGTTTTATCACATCAGCTACGTGGTCTTGGATAGGTTAGCCTGATTATGAAATCCATTGTCTGTGTTTCTCATAGGAGACAGGAAGACTAGGGAAATGCATCTGGACTCAGTCCAGGGCGGCTCCTCTCTGCTCACCTGCTCTGTTGTGAGAGTGAGGGGCAAGAATGGGGACTGAACATTGCTTCATGATTGACACCCCTCTCTCTCCATGGTTGGGAGAGGTTTTCACTTGCCCAGATGATGTCACTTGGACAGGTGTCTGTCTTCTGTGACCCCCTAAAGTGCATTCTGGATACAAAGGAGAGCTGGAAGACCTGACCTTGGGAGGAACACTAGCAATTATCATGTAGGCTGTGGACAGGATGTTAACCAACAGCTAGGCATGGAGGATGATTGCCTAGGAGTGTACACCCAGGGTGTCATTCATTAGCGGCCATAAACTTGGTACAAGTGTGACTTCATGCCAATGCCAAGTGGGCAGAGGTATTTACTAGGCACCTGAGCTATGGAAGATGGCAGCCTCTGTGGCTTGTTGGTTAGTGCTGAGACAGAAGGACAGGCTGTGACTGTTAATCACTCTGATGTCATCAAACAGAAACAGCAACAAGAGAGCCTAGCTTTTGTGTAGGTCTTACACTGATGGGAAGTAAGGCTGCAGGAGAGGCGTGGGGACCTCCTGGATAGGAGATCTGCAGATGGAGTGGAGTCTGGGCACATCCCTGGGTTGAATGGACTTCTGTCCTATAGGGAGGTTGTGGCCCCACCCCAGCAGAGACAGGAAATGGAAAGCTGTGTTCTGCACGTCCTGTCCTGTGTCTCAGCACACCAGGTACTTCTCACCCCATCCCATTTAGGTGCTGTTGGGATCGGTGAAGAGGCAGGAAGTGGGCAAGGAGGAGGGGCTGAGGAGAAGGGAGTGGCTGACTCTGGAAGTGGAAGGGCAGCCTGGAGGTGGGAGTGGAGGTGGGAGTCACCAGGTGACTTAGAAAAGGTGCCCCTTCCTCAAGACACTGCTCTTCTGTCTGTCAGAACATCACCCTGATGTTCAGCCCTCGTTTGGTCAGAACAAGATGGCTGCAGATGTACTGAGTGCAAATCCTCACTGTCTACAGCGTGAACAGCTTCCTCTAGGGCTTGATAGTGAACTGTGAGATTAGCTCAAGAGGTGGACCCAGTTCTGGGGGACCTGACGGCCATTTGATCAGCTCTTCTGATCATAACCTTACTTTCCCCATTTAGAAAAGTATTGTTCAAAACATTGGAGACAGTATATATCAACCACATGGCACATAATGGATCCCTTTAAGTGGTAGAAGACACTGACTGAAGTCAAGATCTCGGGGAGGAAAAGATGGAGAATGAGAGATGTCGTACAACTGCCCCTCACCCTTTACACCTCCATGCCCCACAAGCTGTGGGATGGCAAGACCAGAGTGCCGACTTACATTGGTGATGGTGTCGCCATTGAGTTCGGTCACGGACTTCATGCCTTTGAAACTTGTCACCATCTTATTGTCACCCTCCATATTAACTACTGCCTGCAGGGAAGAGAGGTCATGACCCATGAGTAAAGGCCTGGCAATGACGCTAAAGAGGTCGCTTCCCCGCATGGTGACCACTGGCAATGGGTCGATGTCCTGTTCATCTCTAGTTCTCTAGCGCTGAATGGAAATTGGGCGTACTTATGAATGAAAGAGAATATCAAGCCTGCCTAAGTGCTTCTCCCCTGGGGAAAAAAAATCTTAAAGTAAAATATAAAATCCTATTTCTCAAGCTTATAGAGGGAGGTGGTGGCAGAACTCCACTCACCAGCCGCCGAGGGGACACAGTTTGCTGTGGTAGATATTTAGGCTTTCTTATTGTGGCGCCAATTCCAAGCCTTCTACACCAAGGACGGTGGTAAATTGAAGTGGCTGGGCACAGTGCGGCGCTTTTAATTCCAGTGCTCAGGAGGCAGGAGCGGGAAGAGCCTGAGCTTGAGGCCAGTCTGGGCTACATGGCAAGATGCTGGGGGAGCAGGGAGAATAAGAAGAAAGGAAGCAAGGGAGGGGTGGAGGGAACCAAGGGAGGGTGGAGGAAGTATAGTCAGGAACAAAAGACACAAGGTCAAAAATCCGCCTCCACAATGGGCCACTGGAAAACCCATGGCACCCCACCCAATCCCCCTCTGCTCTTCACCTTGACAGGTAAGAAAAGGAGAAACAAGAGCAGCCTGAAGGGGCAGCGACTCCTGCTGAGCCTGAGGCACAAAGCTGCCAGGAAAGGCAGGAGTGGAGAGAGCAGACGCACAGTCCACTGGCTTCCCTGGGATGTGCAGGCTTCCTGGGGAGGGGCAGATGACAGGACCCACAGCACCTGGATCTCTGTTATCACCCGTCCATCGCTCACACAGCCCACGGGCAGCTGGCACTGCCACCTGGAACCATTGCCCCGAGGAGGTGAAGCTGCCCTGTCTCCGGTAAAGGATTTCACTGACACCGATTTGCCCCAGTTCCGGGCTCTCCGTGGAGGACTCTGAGAGCCTGGAGCACCATCACTGAGGATCCTGCTCTGTGCCCATTCCACCCACATCGTCTATAGAGAGAGCCCAGACGTCTCACGATCTCTGAGACATAAGTCTGTTCTCAGAGCTCTCTGTGTCTCCTGCCTGAAGTGGGTTTAGTGACATGGTCTCTGTTAGGAGAATTTTGGGGGAACAGGAGGTGGGACTACATACCTTGACCTTTTCCCCACTCATGGTCTCCAGCTCGCACTCCTCCCCCAAGGTGAACTCATTCTGGAGCACTTTGGGCCCATAGGTGATGGTGAGTTTGACATGCTTCCCGTTATGCACGATTTCTGATACCCCCTTGATGTCCTTCCCCTTCTGGATGAGATCATCAGGCATTCCTGGAAGAGGCCATGTAAAGTTAGAGTCTGGAGGAGCATCGGAGATCACTGTACATTCCTGAGGCTCCACACACTTCTATATAGCAGACCTGTGAGCAGTAAGGCCTTTGGTTTCTGACAAAGTCAGTGGCCTGCTACCATTTTCCCAGTTAGTATTGTTAGTTTTTGAGGCAGAGTCACTTGTAGCCTAGGCTAGCCTTAGTTCGCTATATAGTTGAGGGTGACCTTGAGCATCTGATCCTCCTTCTTGCACCTCCCTAGTGCTGGGATTACAGTTGTGTGTCACCATACTGGGCTCCTATGGTCTGGGGATTGAACCCAGGGCTCCATGAATTGCTAGGCAAGCACTCTACCCACTGATCTGCATTCCCAGCCCCATCAATTCACCTGTGATAAAGAACCTCATTTGGCCTGAGGCCCTTTCCTTTGTGTCTCTCTGCTTTTTACTCACTCTCCCTCCCAATTTCCCCCTTGTTTAATGGCCTTGTTCTTAGAGTGGGAACACTTAATCCTCCAGGATGTTTATCTTCCAACTCAATGGTCCCACACACAAGTGTGACCATGCCAGGCACACTTGCTGTGGCCTCTGGAGTCAAGGCTCTTGTGGATAATGTCCAGAAGTCCTTTGCCCTAGAACAGGGCTTTGCAGATGTCAGAGCAAATCTGTGCCTTTACATGAATGGAGGTGTACAGGAATCATGAATTCCCAGCAAGAGTAGAAAGCCCTTTGTAAGGCCAAGGTGTCCTCAAATTCGTGAGTTGTGACTTGTCCATACAAGAACCTTTGAGTCCGGGAGTGGCCTGAGTGTCCTCCTTTCCCTGCTCTTGCTGTTTCCCATCTTTTCCCTGTTGGCACCCTCCTTTGTCCCACCTCGTCCTCTGCCCACAGGGCTCTCTCTTCCTGGAACACACTCTTCTCTCCCTGGTCCCAGGCTCGGCCTTCAGCACCAGTCTTTCCTCCTATACTCCAGAGAGACGTAGGGCATTTAACTAGGGTCTCTGGGACCCAGCACCTGCTTCTGACTCCAACTCCAATACTTCTGATACAGTAGTCCTTGTTGTGGCTACTTCTCCTTTCTTGGCCTCAGCTGTCTCAACTGTGATCAACTCAGTTTTATGGTGAATATTGAATGTGGGCATTGAAACTCCTGGTATAAAGTCATCCACATTGAGGGACACGTCATTGCATTTATCTCCAAATAATTGGTCAGTATTGTAGCTTTGTCTCCAAACATTGGTCAGGGTTGCAGCTTATCACACTCTGTCTCCCTGGCATATGTACAAGCAGAGTGCTTGAGGTATGGTTGGTCTTGAACCAATGACTGCTAGAAAAATGAATGAATGGGTGAGTGGATGAACAAGGTCATGATGAAGTACCAGTAGACACACGTCAATCCAGCTCAGTGTCGTTTCCACTGCTCCTGGTGGCCTTGTCCAGTGAGGGACAGTGTAAGTAGCAAGAGACCAAGAGAGTCACTAAAGCACTCCTAAATTTGGGATAGCCTGGACCCTTCCTTCTACCTCAGCATCAGACCTTGAGTAGGGCTAGCCCCTCATTGCCGTTACATCAGCTTTGACGTCCCACCCAGTACTCACCCATTGCCTTCATGAAGGGCTCAAAGTTCTCTTGGCTCTGCAGTTGGTACTTGCCGGTGAAGTTCATGGTGGCGATGAGGCTCCCTTTCCACAGCTGACCACAGCAGCTCTGCCTGCCAGGCCACCCCCTCTTGGCTATTTTATAAGGGGCTTCTTCCTCCTCAAATATAGGCCATAGGTCAGTGCTTGTCGATTTCTTTATGGCCAGGTTCAAACATTAACTCCTGAGAGCAATGGTCAACGATAAAAATCAGAATGGGCAAGGCAGAGGTTTGTTCTAATTCAGCAAACATTAGTGAGTGCCAATCAAGTACAAAGCCCTCTGTAATGTCGCCTTTATAGTGACTTACCACTGCCAATGAAGTAAGTGTGTGTGCATGAAATGTATGTGCACAGATGTATATGTGCAGCAGACATATGTGAATCATGTCTCTAACAATGTACACATGTATATATACATAGGTGTACATATGTATGTGTTTGTACACTTGTATGTATGCATATATTTATATACATGTAGCTACATATGCACACACACACACACACACACACACATATAAACACATTCAGGTATATGGGTGTTATGTGGGGAGAAATACCTTTGAACTCAAAACCTTTTTCACAAAACCTTATGTTTGTTTCTCAACCTTTCATTATCATACAAACATAATTTTACATACATGTCATCAGTCCCTAGAGCTGTTTTGTATTCTGAGAATTCTTCCTCGGCGATTCTGGGCAGTTCCACAGTCCAGGCAGGCCTCCCTGTTGAAGTGCCAACAGGGCTCCACTGTCAGCAGGTGTACGTTCCCTACAGCAGTGGTGTAGACATTTCGATGCGTTTTGTTGGAGCGAGACAAGTCAAGGGAAGGAGAAGGTACTGTCTGCTGACTTGCCCCATCCCTGCTCAAGGCAGGAACAGGGAACTGAGGTGATACATGGGCGTTTGGTCTGCCTGGAACTGGCCTTGGGCAGAAGGCGGAGGGATGCTTCATCCCCTGTGAAGATGAGGATCTTTATCCCCCCAGATCTTGCGTTTGAGGCAGTTCTCAGCAAGTGATGCTTCACACCCCGGTTCTCTCTAGACTTTAGCATCAGGCTCTGCAGCCACAGCCTTCAGCTCTCTACCTTGAGGCTACATAGACTGTTGTAAATCAGAACCTGGGGTGTGCCATGCCTCAGTTGTAAACCTCTGATGGTCTCTAGTGCTCTAGCGGTCACAGGTCCTGGATGAGGTGGAAGGTCTCTGTTGTCTGCTGTCCTGGCTGCGACGACTGCTCTCAACAGAACTTGCACTCTGCTACCATGAGCCCTCACTTTTGTCTTGGAAAGTGACTGTCATTGTCTAGACTTCTAGTGTGGCTGCTAGGCTTGCAGAAGCCAGCTTTACCCAAACCCCTTTCTCTGGAGGTCGCAGTCACAGGGCCAGCCAAAGGTGTCAGGGGTGTCCACTCTGTGGGAATTTGTGTCTCTTCTTCTGCTCTTTCCCCCTTCTCCCAGCTAGGGGAGCACTTTATAACACCCCCACCCATCCTCCTCCACCATTCGGCTGGGCTGACCCTCAACATCCTTCTCCACTGTGCTCCTTCCTCAGTATTCCCAATGTCTGGCACGTGGGATGAGTGCAATCAGTGATGGTTCAGCAAAGAGAAAAAACATCAAAAGATAAGGAGGCCGTGGCTCTTGTGGTTAAGAACTAATGAGAGATATGGAGCAGTCAGATCAGCAAACCAGTCCTGTAATCAGTGAATCATACAAGTCCAGAAGCAAGGAGACCGGAGGGCAAGTGTGCCTGTGTGCACGCGCATGGGCGTGTGTGTCCTTCACGTGGCTGCGGCTGGCCCAAGGGCCAGCGGAGAAAGCTGTGGAAGGGATGGAAATCGTTGCCCCAGCCTGACGGCGGGCTCCTCTCTTCCCACCCTTGGTGTATTTGTTTGTTTGTTTGCTTTCTTGTCGCCCTGCTCTGTCATCCCAGCCTGTGCTGGGCCCACGGTGGGACATTTTACCTAGAATCCCCTCTGTTCCTGGACCGTTTCTTCCCACTTGCATCATAACCACCCAAAAGATCAAGTGCTTACCCAGCCCATCTGCCCAGCAGCTCTCTACTCCACCCAGAAACTCCCTGGGTTGCAGTGTCCACCTCTAGGCCACGAGGCCCTGGTCCGGCAGATCTGCGGCGGGGATGGGAGGGAGGAATTTGGACAGATGAGAGCTCATGCCAGGGGCACCAATGCCCCAGGAAGACAGCTTAGGGCCAACAGCCCTGCCTGTTTACAGTAGGGGTGTATCTATCACCTCAGTACCCACACACAGACTCCCCAGAGCCTCTGGAGTTTGCAGCTTCTGGTCCAGCCAAGCATTTAAGAAGGACTTGAATCTATACACCACATGCCCGATGCCTGCGCCTTTCTCACTCATCCCTGATAGGTGGTGTTTATAGGCACTTGTTATGGGAGAGGCTCTTCTCTTTGGCATGATGGGAGCAGGGGCATTAGTTGAGGGTAGCATCACACAGATTCTGGCCCCAGCACGGAGAGCCGCTCCATTCTGCCTCCGCTGCTTAGCCCTCCTCTAACAGTGTTAAGGACATGAAGTGCATCGTGGTCCACACGTTGAAATTATCCACGGGAGAAAGATACAGACAAGCACACAGATTAAGCCAGTTAAGATGCTATGAGTCCTTTAATTTGAGTTGGCAACCAAGAGTGAGCCAGCACCTCAGAGTATCTTGGTACCGAAGCTCAGGGGGACAGCATTTTAAAAAGTAAAACTCACAAAAATCATAATTTATATCAAAGCTAAGTGAGGGTAAGACTAACCTTGAAACATTTATTTCCGGCAGAACATAGTAGTTATTTCAAACATAAACAGCGATTATTTTTTACTTATATCTTTCTTCTGTTAGTTTAGTATATATTGCGTTTGTATAAACTTAATACATCTGGACCATGGCCAGGGCCATGGAATCTCATACGTGTTGCCGAGGCAGATGTGACTATTGTGAGACAGAAGACTGAGAGCTGTCTAAGTAAACACAAAATGAGGAATCAGGACAAGATGGCATTACCTCGGTCACTCCAACATCAAATTCGAGCTGTCCCTGAGCATTCTTGTGTGTTGAGAATTTATGTCCATTTGTAGTTACCTAACCCCTTGAGTGAAAGGCAGGAATGTGCAACGTGACTCAAAGGATGATCAGAGCATGAAGGTGTCTTCCTGGTCTGAGCCTGGAATGTGTATCTTTTAATGTGACTTACACTATGAAGGGGACAGTCTAGACACTGATCTCCAAGTGGGGCACTGAATTTTTGTATTTACACAGATAGTGAATTTAAAGGTATATTCTATTAAGAAGTTACAGTGGAATTTTCTTGAGGGGTCTTCCCCCACCTCTGTATATGCTGCATGCACGTGTGTGTGTGTGTGTGTGTGTGTGTGTGTGTGTGTGTGTGTGCACGCACACGCTTGTGTGTAAATGATTGGGTGAATTACTTGGAGAAAGCTTGTTTGAAACTCCAACCTGGGCAGCAAGCGCCAGGATGGAGGAAGCAGCCACCCTCTTGTGCAGAAGCTTAGAAAAGACCAGGAGGGAGGCAGGGGGGCCAGTGAGGCTGTGGGCACCGTTCTAGAGGCCACCGAGCCTGCTGCCCTCTTGCTCAATAGGCTAGATTCACACAAACAAGTGAATGAACATGAAAAAGAGGAACCAGTGAGAGTTGAGAGAACAGGCCACTAAGGCACCTCCAGCGAACAAAGCAGGGATTCTAAGGAGGCCAGTGTCGACCTGGAGCCTAGCTGTTTACTCTGAAGTGAATACCTCCTTTGTTTTCAAGCCCTCTCCGCCTGCCTCAACAGCCTCTGTAGACGTAGTTGTTGGCCTGGGGATATGGCTCAGAATGCTTGTCTGGGTTCCGTCCACATACCATATAAAGTGGATGTGGTAATGCATGCCCATAAGGAAGTGGAGGCAGAAGAGTGAGAAGTTCAAGGTCACCCTTGGCTACATAAAGCCAGACCAGGCTATATGAAACTCATTTGTGCCCAAGTGGGAAATGATCAGGGACTTAGCTTTGTTTTTGGATTGATGCCATGGAGCTGAGGGAGCTCGTGTAGAAGCAGTCCCAGGAACAGAACATCCATGGGGATCCCCTCCCCTAGAGGACCCCAAAAATCTAAGAGAGGACTTTAAGAGGTTCAGGCTCATTTAATCTGAGTCACAGGCAGCCTATGCCTGTCCGATGACCATGATGGGTGGTGCCCTGTGTTGCAGCTATGACCATACCTGAACTCACTTTATCTGTCATAGAGAGCCACTGCCACAGGGGTGTGGGGTCAACGAAGCCTGGGACTTGGTGTTTTGGTGTGCCGTGATGGCTACACAAACCTGAAAAGGCTGGATTTGTGGGCTCACTGCAGAATGTAGGGGCAGCATGGCAGCATGAAGTTGGGAATTTGAGTGGTGACTCACTAGCAGCTAAATGCTGGAGCCAGCAACCGTGGCCTCCCATGGGTCCATCTGGTCCCCTAGCTTAAGTACTGGGTACAGTTTGAGTTGGCGGCGGTGGCAGCTCAGCCCAGGAGAAGTTCTGTGTCCTCAGAGGATGATCAATTTTAAGGCTCGGCAGCTACCGCCGATTCAGGTTCTGAAGACTTCCACATTTTGTCGCAGGAATACCACCTCATGTACGAGGCTGTCCTCAGCAGCTGGATGTGACAGACAACTTCCTTCCAGGACAGGCATATGTGCTATCACTAACCTGCCCAATAGGAGCTCCTGCCCCTCACTCAGCCCTCTTCACTTAGCACCTGTCCAAAGAGCTAGTGCAAGGTGATGGGGTAGTAGCCTAGTGTGCACATGGTCCCTATCATACAAGCTAAAAAGATGGAAAGAGAAGGAAGGAGGGGAAGGGGGCAGAGGCGGGAGCGGAGCCTCAGAGCTTTGCAGTCTAACACCAAGGGAGTAATGGTAGAGCCACCCCCACCCAGCCCACCCATCAAGTTCTTCCTTTGGGAGGATCCGTGGCAGTGCCCTCTATATATCACACTCTCCCATGCACCCTGCTGCCTGTGGGATGTCACACTCATATGAAAGCAATATCTGACATATAAAAAATCTCACACTCGGGTCTTCTTCCCTTGACCATAGATGCCTAGCTGCAGCTTTCTGGGGCCTAAGGTGGTCATGGGATGGAAAGTGTGAGCTTTCTTCCATAGGACAAGTCAACATTAATCCCGGAGGCCTCTGGGAAGGCCCGAGTCTTGAGGAATCTGAGGAAGAGCAGGACACGTGAGCAAATTTCTATTGGAACCTCTGATTCAATTGGCCTCTCACTTATTGCCTACCCATCTAGGCAATGCCAGCAAATGGTGACCAATTCTGAGGACATGAGGCTGGTCCAGGGCCTGGCCTGGCAGGTAAAGATGCAACAGACTCCCTGACAGATGGACAGCCTAATAGGAAGAAAAGCAAGTAAAGCTGGCTGAGAGTTTTAAGACAGGATGCACTCCCCACAGATCTCAGGCATGGCCATTTGTAGAGAACCCCAATAGCTTTCTTAGGTCAAGATCTTGGATGAGGGGATGTGTGAGTCTTGAGGCCACAGAGGTTACTAGCTATTTCAAAAAGCAATACTGTGTGGGCATGGTGGCTCACACCTATAACCCCAGCACTTGGGAGGCAGATGCAGGAGGATTTCCTTGCGTATGAAACCAACCTGGACTACAGTGTAAAAACCTTATTTCAAAAAACAGACAACAACAACCACAACAACCACAACAACAAAACCCTCAAAAACCGAAAACAAAAAACCCCACAAAACAACAACAACAACAAATCCACCAAAATCGGGGCTGGAGAGATGGCTCAACCGTTAAAAGCGTTTGCTGCTCTTCCAGAGGACCTGAGTTCAGTTTCCAGCACCGACGTGGGGTGGCTCACAACCACCTGTAACTCCAGCTCCAGGGGATCTGATGGCCTCTTCTTGCCTCTGTGGCCGCTTGCACACACATGGTATTAACTTGCAAACAGACACACACACAGTAAAAATGAATAATGGTAATAAACAATGTAAAGTACCAGCTGTGCACACTTTTACCTAAAAATTAGGTGAGCGCAACGACATATTCCACCTGCTCCCTGATCAAACATGAGAGGGGACAAAGCTCCACTACAATGACAAAGTTCAAGTGACAGTCAGGAAAATATTCAAATTAAAAAATAAACAAACAAACCAACCAAAAACAATTCCAATACCACGGGCGCAACTTTGGAGTTTGGTCAACTCAAGACTGTCTCCTCTTCCGGTCCCACTAGCCACTAGTCTCTCCTCACATGGCCTCATCAGACGGACCACACGCAGCCTGTGGAGAGGAAGGAAGGGACACACTCTCAGACATTCTTGTAGCGGCAGGCACTTCTGCACTTGTATGTGACCCCAGAGTGCCTGCAGTGCCCGTGTGCCCATTCCCTGCACTTGGGACACAAGTGGTGTCTGAGGAGCCCAAGCTTCCCCCAGACCTGGGCTGTAGAAGGAAAGAGCTTGGGTTAAGGTACTGCCCTTCTTATGGCCACAATACCACCCTTGAGCCTCATTGGGCCTCTGCTTTCCTTACCTGTTAAATGGTCAGAATATTCTTAGCTCTGTGAAAACTGTCTTGTGCTTTGGGAATGCAAAGCTTCAATCACAAGAGGTCAAGACACTTGGCCTTTGCACCTGCCAGTTTCCTGGTGGGGGGTCACTGGTCTGGGACCCAATTGTAGTTTATCTCCTGGCTTGAGGGACCTTGCTTCCCATCGCCCTGGGCTACTGGGTAGTGTCTCCAATCCCAGGTTTGTTGATAGTTCAGTTGGATCTTTTGCAGGCCTGAGCCCTAGTCTTTTGCTTACAGGGCACGTGGACCCAAGCTGCTGGCCACTTGAGTCTATGTCCAGGTCTGGCAACCAGCCCAAATGACCTGATCTCATTGCTTTTCACTGAAGCTTTTGGTTCCCTCAGAGTTCCTAGAACCTGGGGCGGGGACAGGTTCCTGTAAAGGCTCAACCCCCACTCTCCAGCCAGGCTTGTGGGGAAAGGGGTAGGTTCCTTAAAGAACTTCCCAGCAGCTGGGGGTATTGCTCTGTGATGCAGTGTTTGCCTAGCATGCACAGCACCCTGGATTCACTTCCCAGTTGCCCTGTGGCAACTGCATGGAATTTCCCTGTGGCAGCAGTGCTCTGCCCTAGAATGAGACCCGTCTGAACAGACCATGGGGGATGGGGGGTTGTTGTTGGTTTTATTCTTTAGACATCTGTCTTCTTGGAAGAGCTCACTGTGGGACAGAAGTCAAAGCAGATGCCAAACCACAGTTGTTAGTGGCTGGGAAGATGGTTCGAGAGCAAAGGCAATAGATAGCTCTGTAACCTCGACAACCTGAGTTTAATCCATGGAAGTGTTGAAACAAAACAAACACTGTGATCCCAGAATCCCTTTGGAGAGATGGAAGGTGGAGACAGGAGGTTTGGCTGGAAGCCTCCGGGCCGGCTTGCAGGAGTACACAGCACAGCAGTGGGAACGAGAGAGATCCTCCCCTAAAAAGGTGGAAGGAGAGAGTCTGTCCTGAATGCTTGGCTCCGAGCTCCACATGCATGCCACGAAGCATTTGCACCTGCACACACACAAAAATCAGCAAATAGGTAAGTTAATAAATAGACAAATATTTTAAAAGCACAGGCAGTGGCACTGTAAAAGGAAACTATACCACATGAACTACAGAGAAAGTGCACTCATTGTGAAATTCGTGAATAAAAAAAAGGTTTTTGAACCCGCACCAACCAAATATTAATTCAAAATCAAATGTGTGTGGAGTCTCATATGTTTCCAGCACAGGTCAATTGTTACAGGGAATTTTTTTTAAAGTCTCCTATTAAAGACTGAACCCAGGGCTTCATTCATGCTAGGCAGGCACTCTACCACTGGGCTACAACCCCAGCCTTGTTTCTGAGCACACAACAGACATGTGCACTGAGTATGCTGCCATAGAATTAAATGCCCGAGAGTGGCTGCTGTCTTAGTCAGGGTTTCTATTGCTGCGACAAAACACCGTGACCAAAAAGCAGGTTGGGGGAAGGGGATTACACTTCCACAGCATTGTTCACCATAGAAGGAAGTCAGGACAGGAACTCAGAGTAGGATCCTGGAGGCAGGCACTGGTGCAGAGGCCGTGGAGGGCTGCTGCTCCTGGCTTGTTCCGCCTGCTTTCTTATAGAACCCAGAATCACCAGCCCAGAGATGGAACCACTCACCATAGTCTGGGCCCTAAGCTGTTGATCACTAAAGGAGAAAATGCCACACATCTCATGGAGGCATTTCCCCAACTGGAGCTCCTTCCTCTCCGATGACTCCAGTTTGTGTCAAGGTGACACACAAAATCAGCCAGCACAGCTGCCTAACCTCGGCTCAGGGTCCAGACTATTATATGTTACTGTGGTAGTTTGAATAAGAGTGGTCCCCATAAGCTCATATATTTGAATGTCTAGTCATCAGGGAATGGCACTACTTGGGAAGGATTAGGAAGTGTGGCCTTGTTGGAGGAAGTGTGTCATGTGGGGTGGGCTTTGAGGTTTCAAAAGTCCATGCCAGTCCCGGTATTGCTCTCTTCCTGCTGCCTGTGGGTCCAGATGTGGGACAGTCGGCTACTTCTCCAGTACCATTGTAGGCGGAGTTTCTCTGTGTCCAGGCAGCCACTCCCAAATAACCACACTGAGACTTATTATTAACTATAAATGCTTTGCTGATAGCTCAGCCTTGTTACTAGCTAACTCTTACATTTTAAATGAATCCGTATTTCTTATCTATGCTCTTCCACGTGATTTGGTCCCTGTTCTCAGTATGGCAAGTTCATCTCTCTTGCAATTCTGAGACTCCTCCCTTCTTCTTCTTCCCAGAGTCCTCTTAGTCTGGTTCTCCCTCCTAGCCTTATCCCACCTAGCTGTATGCCAGTCAGCTTCTTTATTAAACCAATCACAGTAATATATATTCACACAGTGTGAAGGAATATTCCACACACATGACTGTCTACAGGCTGCCGTACTCCTCACCATGATAACAATGGATTAAATCTCTGAAACAGTAAGCAAGCCCCAATTAAACGCTTTCTTCTGTAAGAGTTACCTTGGTCGTGGTGTCTCTTCACAGCAATAGGACACTTGCTAAGCCAGTTAGCACAATAACTTGACTATGCACACTAAGCTTTCTGTTCTTATAGAAACATACCAGTTTAATTACAGAAAGCTAATACATTTTTTCTGTTGCCATTCTTTAACATATAGGTAGTGAGGTAGTATATCTTTTGATTATATTGTGCTAGGATGCTTGGTTTTTTTAAATTCCTGTTTCTGTGGCTGACTTGAATTTTATTTAAAAAATATATCCTTCAGTGAATTTTGGGTTGGTATTAGGACAGAATTACCAACTTTTCAAATGGTCCTAAATGCACTTCTGCCATTTTGTATGATGTATTTATGTGAAGTGGTATTTTCAGCACTGACCATTCTAAAATCAGAACACAGATCAACTCTGAAACATGTTACAGTGCCTTATGCCCCACAGTGTCAAATATTCAGTCAAGATTTGTTTATGCAAGAAACAAACAGGCACATCCATCGTGTTAGCATGCAAATTTGCTTTTATCTTTAATAAATGATAAAACTATATGTATACCAAAGAATTATTTTAGAGTAAATTTCTTTAAAAATTTTTAAAAATTTTATTTTGCGTGTGTGTGTGTGTGTGTGTGTGTGTGTGTGTGTATGAGAGAGAGAGAGAGAGAGAGAGAGAGAGAGAGAGAGAGAGAGAGAGAGGTGAGTGTATGTATGATGAGTACAGGTTCATACATGCCACAGCAAGTATGTTGAGGTCAGAGGGTAACTTTGGGGAGCTGATGCTGTCTTCCGCTGTGGGTACTGGGGACTGGATGTAGGTGGTCAGGCTTGTGTGGTAAGCAAGCCTCTACCTGTTGAGCCACCCCAAAGTAAATGTCTTTCTTTTCAAAATGCTTGTATCATCATTTTACTTTATGTGTACGGAGATTTTGTCTGCATGCGTGTCTGTGCATCATGTGCATGCAGTACCCACTGAGGCCAAAAGAGGGCAATAAATCCATAGAAGTGGAGTTATAGACAGTTGTGAGCCTCCATGAGGTGCTGGGGATTAAACACTGGTCCTCTTGAATGGTAGCCAGTGCTCTTAATTGTTCAGCCATTTCGATTCTTTCTCTCTCTCTCTCTCTCTCTCCCTCCCTCCCTCCCTCCCTCCCTCCCTCCCTCCCTCCCTCCCTCTTTTAATTAAAAACTTGTCAGCCAGGCATTGGTGGTACATACCTTTAATTCCAGCACTCAGGAGGCAGAGGCAGGTGGATCTCTGAGTTTGAGACCAGCCTGGTCTGCAGAGCCAGTTCCAGCACAGCTAGGGCTACACAGAGAAACTCTGTCTCAAAAAATCATATATAGATGAGTGTGTATGAGTATGTGCGTGTGTACACAATATGAAGATGGGAGTGGTGCACATGCCACTGTGATCATGTGGAGATCAGAAGACAACTTTGTGGGGTCTGTTCTCTACTTCCACTTTATGTGGGTTCTGGGGACCAAGCTCAGGTTATCAGACTTGCAAGCGCCTTTACTCATTCAACCATCTTGCTGGCCTGTAAATTTCTCTATGAAAGCAAAAAGACAAGAGCATTCAACAGACAACCTTTTCTCTACATAGTAACTGTAGAACTGTCCCGTCTGAAATGAGAACTTCTGATGTTTCCTTTATGGTTTTCAATGGCTTCTTGACGCTGTGGAATGGAAAAGCCCGGGGTGATATGGGAAGTGGTGCAGAGAATGTGCGTGCTGTTCTAAATAAAGAGCATAAAATGCATCACTAGCCCAGTGGGTAAGGCCCCAGTTTTAACTGCAAAAGAAAATACTATTTGTCCTCTGGTGCCTCTCTGTCCCTTGCCCTCTGAGGGTTGAGTGCTAGCCTAGTTGGCCTCAGAGTTTGCATGACCCTTCAAAGCAATTACTTTTCAGCCTGCCACACCTACCCTACACCCTGAATTCCGGCTGCTGAGCTCTGGGGAGATATGTGCGCAGCCTTTCCAAGTCTTGGTGGCCATCCACAGGCATCCATCAGGCATCCCTCTCCAGAAAGGCCCCCTGGGGTCTCTGTACACAATAATACCCCTATTTATAGCCCAATTTCTATTCTGTTCTTTTAATTCTGTTATATTAATAGAGATAAAAAGATGAAGAGATGAAGAGTTGAGAGCACTAGGTGCTTTCTCTCATTGAATTCTCCAAACAATACTATAAGGTAAACATTATTTCCTGATTTTTTTTTCTGTTGAATAAACTATGTACCCAGTTACTCACTCAACAGGAATACTCTGACCTACTATGTGAAAATTGCGCTGGGATTCCATTTTGAATCCACAGAGGAACTCACTGTGTAGTAAGGAGCACAAAGGAAGTTAAAGCTATCTTTTAGATCAAATGAAGTTGGAATAAAATCTCAAAATGTAGGGACTGTTTGCATCAAGAGTAAGACAGAATTTTCTGGTTGGGGAGGGAGTCAGGATGCCTTCCTGAAGAGGTAACAAGGCGTTCAGAAGCAGGAGAATGCCTGCTACTGTAGAAGGTGTGTGTAAGTGGTAAAAAGATTCAGAGGAGGTTGGAGGAGCCAGACCAGGGGCTTGGGGTGTGAGCTGGAGACAGTGCCTCAGCAGATGGGGAAGGAGCCTGGACGACCCCCGTACGGATGTTTTGCACGCATTGGCCTTTTTAGTAATGATAATTATGAATTTGATCTAATGTATGTGAGAAAACATATAGCAACTCACCATCTTACCGATACTATTGTTTAGAATAAAGTCAAGTGTCCTTTTTTTTTGAGTAGTAGAGATTGAACTTGGGGCCTCACATTTGCTAAGCAAGCCAATCTATCACTGAGCTATATCCCACATTTCCCTTTTCATGGTGCTGGGACTTGAACCCATGGCCTTGTACACACTAGGCAAACATTCTTCTCTGAGCTACTTCCTTATCCCAAGTTTAAGGAGCATCTTAGAGAAATCTTGAATTTCCTTCTTCCTTCTACTAGAAAGTTCCTTCACAGGTTCATGACATAGATTAAGAACGTAATGGTTGAGTCTAATGTAGAAAACACACATTAACTAGAAATTGCAAAAGAGCAGATTTCACTGATGAGATGGGTCACTGAAGTATTGACAGAGTGAGAAGAGGAAGGGGCTTGGTTCTTTTAATGCCTGGGATGGAATGCAGGAGTCTGCCCCTGCTTCTATAGGCTACGAGGTGGCTGTTGCTGGTAGGTGTGGATGCAATCAAATGGTGCTACACTGATTAGGCTTTGAGTCATACAAATGGAAGTAAAGACAAGGGCTGAGAGACACAGGCAATAACTAGCAAAGGACATACGAAGATATGACAGATGCTGGCAACAGGAGACTAGAACTTGGGAGTGGGCAGGAGATGTGGACTGGAGAGTTTCTCAGTCTAAACAGATCCCTTGGAGATCTATGATAGGTGAGCATGAGGGGGATGGCAGGAGTTGGGTGCAACCGCAGACTCCTCATGTGGTCACCGTGGTGATGTCCATGCCATCCATCTACCTGCTAATGGGCACAGTAGAAAGAGAAGCAGCCAGCTTTCTCTTTCCCATCTCCAGGGAGTATTTTCCCCTCACTCTGAATCTCTTACTATAGACTCATTGTTTGGACTGCTCGCTTCTGCAACAATACCCCGGCTCACTATCTTCTTTTCTTTCTGGTTGGCAAGTGCTTGGTGGGAGAGGGGTACAAAGTACAACCGGAGGCCTTTATGGTTCATGAGACAGGCTCCGTGACTGTAAAGGAAACAGTTACTGTAATGATGTGATGACAGCCATTTCTCACCCTCCTTTAGCTTCTGGAAGATGGTTTTTCCACTGTCTGATGTCCTCTGTACCCTCCAAATCTGAGGACAGGAGCCAAAGAGATGGCTCAGGTGTTAAGAGCACTTACTGCTCTTGAAGAGGACCCAGATCTGGTTCCCAGCACCCATGTTGCGAGGCTCACAACTATCCATAAGTCCAGTTCCAGGGGAACTGACACACTTTTCTGGTCTCTGAGGGCACCCTCACATGTGTCACACACACACACAAACACACACACACACACACACACACACACACACACACACACACACACATTAAAAATAAAGCAAATCTTTAAAAGAATCTGAGGGCAGACCCTAGCATCTTTATCAATGGCCCAATAGAAACAGCTACAGACAGATGAAAGTTGTTAACAGACCTGTCTTGACTTCCCTTAGCTGCTTCTCTTCTGTCTTAGTTAAGGTTTCTATTGCAGCAATAAAACACCATGACCAAAAGCAACTTGGGGAGGAAAGGGTTTATTTGGCTTTCACTTCCACATTACTGTCCATCTTTGGAGGAAGTCAGGACAGGAGCTCTAACAGGGCAGGACCCTGGAGGCAGGAGCTGATGCAGAGGCCATGGAGGGGTGTTGCTTACTGGCTTGCTTCCCCTGGCTTGCTTAGCCTGCTTTCTTATAGAACTCAGGACCATCAACCCAGAGGGGCACCACCCACATTGGATGGACCCTCCCACACCTAATCACTAATTAAGAAAATGCTCCACAGGCTGGTCTACAGCCCGGTCTGACGGGGGCCTTTTCTCAATTGTGGTGCCCTCCTCTCAGATGACTTTAACTTGTGTCAAGGTGACAAGGTGACATAAAACCAGCCAGAACTGCATCCCTCAGCTGACGAGATTCTGTGGGTTCCTAACTGTTTAAATAACTAGGAGGCTTGAAAAAGAAGTTCTTACAAAACAAAGAGACACAACTGCCATTCTTTGCTTTCAGGGTTAGCAATCTTTGATTGGGAAGATTTTAACTTTTGAGAAATAAACCTAAGAATAAGTCAAGGGCCCAATGTGAAACTAAACATGGCAGTTTGGGAGTTTGTAATGATTTTTTGTTTATTTCCTTTTGCCTATTTTGTGTAAGTGTCTGGGGATCTGTATGCATCTTTGTCTGTAACTCTGGGGCTTAACAATGTGGTTGAGAAAGGCATTCAGGTCATGCCTGTTGAATGGCTGATTGACTAGATAAGAATAAAATAAATACCACAGACTTCACTCCCAGGAGCCTCTTGGCATGATCCTCGATTACCTATGAGAACAAAAGCCTCGCAAAGAGTGAAGATGAAGGAGATCTATGGGAAAAGGAGATATGATCATAAGAGACCTATGAGAAAAAGCTTGGAGTCTAGTCAATGGCATCTTTATAAACATTTATGGAAGGGCTGGGGTCACAGCTCAGTTGGTAGAGCACTTGCCTATCATACATGAAGACCTAGGTCGCGACTCCAGTACAGCATGAAACCAGATATGATGATGCACATGTCTATAATCTCAACACCCTGGAGGCGGATGAGAAAAGTTCAGAAGTTTAAGGTGACATTGTCTGCTTTGCAGTGGGTTCAAGGCTGGGATTCAGACCCTGTCAATAAAAAAATAAGCACACAGCATTCATAGAGACTCTAAAACTCCTGCCTTTGGTGTGAAGTGTCTTCAAGAAATGGCTGGGACAGGATAGGATTCCATGGCATACACAAAACTTGCAAATGTACATTGCCCACTGAGTGGCCTGACAGATCACCCCACCTACTGATAGGCGTGTGTGCATGGGATCGTTTTTTTTAATCATGTGGACAGCTCTGGACCGAATTCCTCATTTCACTGAAGCTTTTGACAATTCAGTTAAATTTCAACTACATTTTATTTGACTGAACTATTCCCTGATAACTCAGAGTGCTGGGGCTGTCAGCCCTCTCAGGTTTTGCTGATAATAGTATGGAAGGGAGTTAGTTTTCAAAACCAGGGCAAAGGGAAATCACCATGTCTTGAGCAAGAGCAGCAACGTTGATCCAAGAGGGATGTAAACCTTTATTAACAGAGATGTATGACCCTGGTGTGGACAGCCAGAATGCAATGGTGAACTTTACCCTACATGGTGTAGCTTACCGAGTCTCACATCCACAGGAACAGCCAGAGTGTGATGGTTACCTTTATCTATAGGGCCAGGCTTACCCAGACTCACTCACCCCTACGCTCATTTCTAAGCACCTGTTTGGCAGAGGAAACGCTGACAATTATTTCATCTTAGTGAGAACCCTGCTTTGAGGGAAAGGATGTTGC
>CABHPP010134838.1:0-21656 GCA_902168425.1 Peromyscus attwateri
GATGTTGTGGTAAGTCACTATTGCTCATTAAAATGGTATTTTTGAAAAATACATATTATGTTGACTACATTGGCAGTGAAGCTGGAGGTAGTGGTGGTGTCTTACTGTTCAGTTTGTGGGAAGAGTTTACTACTGTCATCGATTACTTTTGCTAATGCAATTGAGCTAAAATAAAAATCAATTTACATTGTATCCAATGTTTTTTGAGCACTCCGATGGCCATGAAATATGCCATGACATTCAGGAAGAGAGGATATTTTCTTATTGACCTGTCTTGAGGTTCTCATGACGACTTGAATGGGATTAGCTTAAGGATAATGCCTTTGAACCCCATTCTGTCTTTGCTTAGCCCTGAGAGGCCACAAATGTGAAATTTTCTTTACTCCCTGAAACTCTGAAAGTCAGTGTTCTTCCAAAGCAAAGCTGATGTAAGATCTTTTCCTATGTTGTACAATGTATGATAATGATCTTTTAAGAATACAGGCTAACACAGATAAATTTTAATTGAACATGAAAATGTAATATTCAATTACTTCTATTAAACTGTCTAATATAATAATAGACTAACTAGATTATCTCCATAAAATGTAAGTATTCTTTTCAAAAGCCCTCAGTAAAAACTCATTTGCTGACACCTAGCAAATACTAATCTGCTTTTAATGCTAAAATTAAATTAGTTATCTTTACACTTTCATATAATTTAATTTCACATTCCATAGAATTAATAATACGACAAAAAATTCCACTCTTTTTTGTTAACACTTGAAGCCTCCCAATGTGTCCCTGAAACCATGGATAATATTAAGCTCTGTACATCATTCCTTTCTTAGATGTTACATATCTATGAGGCAACGTATCTTTTACATTAGACACAATAAGACCTTAACCACAGTAAATGATAGAAAGCAAAATATTTACAACAATATTCTATTTTAAAAGTTATACAGATATTGGTTATTTCTTTAAGTATATAATTTATTTATATAATTTATATATAATGTGTGAACTTCAATTTTTTTATTTAAGGAAAATCCTTCATACTTTCCTTTGTCCATGTTTGAACTGCCTGCACCACTACTGTAGGATTTATGGGTATTAAATCACATAATTGTCAGTCTGATGACTTACACAGCCATGTGAACATACTAGATAAAGGACAGAGATGGCATGAGATTTCATCATGCTACTCAGGATGGCATATATTTTAAAACCATGAATTGATTATTTCTCTCTTTTTTTCCCATTTAATACTTACAAAAACATGTTGACAAGGTTAGAGGAAACTGTGGAAAGATAAAGGTCAAAAAAAGGAATATGCTATGTGTAGGTTTCTACTTCCTTCAAGTCAGCATAATGTTTTTGAAAATGATCGAAGTTTTATAAGTACCAGTAGTTTATTTATTCAGGTTACTGAATTCAAATCCACTATATTGGTATACTGTGTTTGTTTATTGTTCTACCGATGAATAAATGGAGCGTTCCTTGTATGTATTTTAAATTGTATTTCTTTTCACATTTATGTGAATAGTTGTATATATATATATATATATATATATATATATATATATATATATTAAATTGAGTGTTTGAAATGTTGAGTGATGTGGCAACTATATTCGTGGACCACAAAATGCACTGCAAATATCCATAATTGTTCCATAAAATTTTGACAGGACAAGAACAGAAATATTATCTTAGGAAGGTCTTAATAAAAGGAATCTATACAAGGAGAGTAGGGGCTGGTTCTACAAGAAATTCACAGTCAAGATGTTACCAGAGATTTTGGCAAATGTCAACAAGCTTGTTTAAGTCATTAGTAATGCAGTTGCCTTTAATGGAGAGAAAAGTTCGTGATGTCCCTTCTGTATATAAAGGAAGGGGATAATAAGCAAGATATAGTCCCATAGAAACAGTTCTTGAAAGAACTTCCTCAGGCAAGTCCTTCAGAGAAATCCAGGGAAGACACTTTTGGAGATGAGAGCTCCCTGTGTCAATGTTTCTGAAGAATTGCAGAGAGAGATTGTAGATGTCAATGATGGAGATATTGGCAATCAAGATGCTATGTTCTTGCTTAGTCTTTTTTAAAGACATTAATTTAAAAAATAAACTTCAATGAAAGAAAGTCATAGAATAAGAACACAGGAAAAAAATACTTTGACCGCTGTGCAGTGGGTCCGTACATTAAACATTTGAGTCAAAAAGTTAGAAAAGTTTAATAATTTGATCAAGTAAAGTGTGTAGAAGTAAAATATGTGTAGATGCATAAGAAAGTCTGTATTATTGAAGGATTTTTAAAATTCAGCATTACTAAAATGTTTTCTTTTTTTTTAATTCTACAGTAGCATGCAGAATTCTCAGGCCTATTCAATCACTCACACCTCACTTAGTGATTTACAGTGCTGTAAGCTATATTCATACATGCCCCAGACAACTACACCATGTTATATCTTTTCTATTGTATTTCTTCTATGCCTTTTCTGTGCTAAGAAATGAAAATTCTCATCATAAATTATGATGAACTACATAGTGTTCAGTACAACTTACTGCAGAGCATTGCAAAGAAGGAGTACTTCTAGCCATAATATTGCTGAAATATGTAGTAAACTGTAACATCTAGGCTTGAGTAAGGGTACTTGGATTCTCCCACCTTGACAGGACAAGGGGAATGTATTTCTCAAAATATATCCTATTGTTAACTAGCTTCTGATTATATGTGTTTAATATTATCAAACTGTCAATCACTTTTCAGTAGTGATTTTTCTTCTAGATATTTAAAGTGTTTTTAAGTAACAATATATTTATTAATTATTTGAGAATTACAATATATTTTAAGCACAGTCACCACTGACTCCCTTCCCTATCTCAAACAAAATATATACTTTGCCCCTCACAACTTTTCAACTTCATGTCTATTTCGTTATTTTTTTAGTAACTCATCAATTTTAATTTGTACTGATCATTTTTCAAGGCTGTCGTGCCATTCACTTGAACATGGATGATCTACCAGGTACTACACTCTTAAAGAAAATGGACTTTTTATCTAGCAGAAGCTATTAACTTTCAGTCTCTCCTCAGATAAAGTTGGTGATTCATGAGTTCCACTCCCTTCTGTGTAAGAAAGTTGACTCTCTTGATCTTGTGTTAGTTTCCTGCAGGTAACAACACCTGCGATTTCATGAGTGTAATGATCCTGTCATGTCCAGAAGACACTGTTTGACTTTGGTTCCTCCCTACCTTTGGTTCGTAGAATCTTCCCCTCTTCTTCCATGATAGTCACTAAGTATTGATGAGGAGAGTGATATAGTTGATTTATTTGTTGATAAGCACTTAACTTGCAATCAATTCTCTACATATGACAAGTTGTGAGTTTTATTCTATGAGTATCAAACTGCCTCTAAATTCACATACATGTATATGAATATATATAATTTTAAATTAGTATAGTTCTTAGACCTCACAGAAATGTTTGTTTGTGTGATGAACAGTGATTATTGCAGCTTCTCTAATATATGTCAACTTCCTCCTCTTTTGAGTTAGAATTTTTCTTCTTGTTTCTTCTACCTTGCTGCATATTCCAGGATAGCCAGTCCACCAAGCTTTTGGGAGATTCCCAGTCTCACCTCCAATATCACCTTAAAATTGCTGAGATTAAAATAAGAGCCACTGCATCTGTCTTTTTAACATCTATTTCTGAGATACAAACTCAAGTGGTCAGGCTTGCTAAGCAAGTGATTTAACACAAAGGACTACCTCCTCATTTCTCAAATACTTACCTCTTACATTTTGTCTAGTGTAATGCAAATCTTAAAAGGTTGTATTAATAAAACAAACCCAGAGCCAGATATTGGGGTGAATGCTAAAAGATCAGAGAGACAGAACACGCCACATCCCACCTCACTTGCCAACTTCTCAATGGATCCTGTTGCCATGAATCCTCGGACTGGAAGCCTCTGAATTCTCACCCGAATGGATCTCAGCTGAACTGCTGCTAAAATCTAAAAGCTTAAAAAAGGCTCTAGTTCCTGGTCCTCATGCCTTATGTACTTTTCTGCTTCCTGGAAATGTGATAGTTTATTTGTGCTGACATGTGGTGATATTTTATTTGTATGTCAATAAATAAAGTTTACCTGCAGATCAGAGAACATAGATAGCTAGCCATAAACAAAAGCCAGGCGGTGGTAGCACATACCCTTAATCCGATCACATGGCAGGCAGATTCTCTGTGCATTCAAGGACACAGCCAAGCATGGTGACTCACACCTTTAATTCCAGTTCCAACCATAGAGACCTGGATGTCTATATAGAGAGGCAGTGACAAGGAAGTGAGGTGGCTGGGCTAAGAGCCAATGAGAAGGCAGAATGGCAAGGCAATAAAGGCACAGGTTAGACAGGAAGAAGCTGGCTTTCTTGGGAAGCTATGGCAGCGTGGTGAGCTAAGGTTAGCTGATGGCTATCACTATTTCTCTGATCTCTACCGCTTTCACCCCTGTATTTGGCTCTGTGCTTCTTATTTAATAAGACCATTTAGAAATTCGTCTACAGTCTAGGATACATTTTTTAACTTAAGCAGTCTTTAATGAAAGTGGTGTTTGAGATGCCCCTACTCCTGAATCTTCTTAATCATTTCTTCCTTGTATTTACCCCTCTTCTTTCCTACTTGTCGAGACTTGGCTGTCCATTCCAGGACTTTTTGTGTGTGTGGTATTTGTCATGCTTTAGCCTGGTGATAACCACCTTGCTGGGCTGGTTGCCCACATAGACAGTTGTTCCATTTAGCCCTTGCTTGCTGCCTTTTTCCATGTTGATGATACATTTCTTCCCATACACTTGGACCACTTTGTCAATCTGCTGGCCTTTGTCATGTCCTCCACCAACCTGACCTTCATTATCCTTTCAAATGGGTAAAGATGGAACACTGTACTTCTGTCTCAGTTCTTTGGAAAGAGGGGAAGACATGGTCTTCCTCCAAATATGAGAAGGTGCACTGAAATGCCATTTGTGGTTCTTACTTTGGTCAAAAGTCATGAAGGGATTGAAACTTCATTTTGCTGACTGCAATCCAGCGATGGCCACAGAAGGCGTCTATGATCCATTTTAAATTAATTAAAAATTTTTCCATAATTTTACTTGACTTTGGTGTATGAGTCACAGTTCTCTAGAGGAACAGAACTTATAGAATGAATATATAGAGAATTAATCTGTACATGGAATTTATTAGACAGTCTTACAGACTGTGCTCCAGCTACTCCAACAATGGCTGTCTTCAAAAGTAGGTCCAAGAATACAGTAGTTGTTCAGTCAAGGAAGCTGGATGTCTCAGTGGGTCTTCAGTATATGACGGAAATCCAAAGAAAGGGGCTCTAATGCCATTGAAGGAATAGACTTGCCAGCAAGAGTCAGCACAAGAAGGCAAAACGAAAAAAGCTTCCGTCATCTTCCACATCCTTATAATAGGTGACTACAGGAAAATGTGGCCCAGGTTGAAAGTGGATCTTCACACTTCAAAAGATATGTATTAAAAGTAGTCTTTCCCACTTCAAAAGATTCAATTTAGAAAAATTAAAAAAAGATTCCTCACAGATGTGCATAGATGATTTTGTTTTAGTTAATTCCAGATGTAGTCAGGTTGACAACCGAGAATAACCATCACATTCAGTTTATGATCATTCATTTTCATATGGAAGTTCAGCTGTCCTATTAACTTACTTAATAGAATAGTATCTTTTCTCCCTTTGAAATTATTTAATGCCATTATCAATATCAGTCATCCACATATGTTAATGAATTTCTTTGCAAAGCTCCACTTGTATACCACAAAATCTAAAAAGATGCTTTTAAATATTACTGACCTTTTTGAAAGTTACAGGTTGTGATTGTGTTAATATGATTTACTTTTCCTATTTTCTAAATCATCAATTGGACTGATTAGTAATTGAATTCTAGTTATTTTGATTTAATTTGCTTATTCTTCCTAAACTCCAAACTTAATCATTGATTTGCATTATTTTATTTTGCAACCACATTATAATAATTTAATCATTTTTGTATTTTGGACCACTTCACATATTTAAAAGTTACAAAGATAGTGTATCAAATTATTATATACCTTTCAATTTGTTTTTTTTTCTATTATTGACATCATATGACAGATGTCAAATTACAAAGTCTTTGTAGTGTATTAAAATTATTTGAGTCATAAATTCTGTGTATATTTAACAAATTTTCCAGGAATACCTCCTGCTGTTCCATATTCCAGTGCAAGTCTCCATTTCCCATTTAGTTCCTCTAGTCTTTGACTTTTCCCAGCAAATAATGGCACCTCATCCTGTCCCTGTTTTTCACAACCATCTCAATGTTAAAGAAGACTGATAGTATATTTTATGGATTTATTTAGTTATTATTTACCATTATATTCTATATCATGATAACACTGTGGTTGTCAGTTTTTTTAGAGAGGGAAACAGAGTTTATACCCTCATCATAATATATCGGGGCTCCATAAAATCTACATAGCATTGCTGATGATGCTCAATGCTCATTACTTGGCTAAAGTCATGAGTTCTTATTTTAAAGTGCTTTTTTTTTCCTTCTGTGTTTGTAAATCAAAAATTTTATCACTTCATTCACACTCCTATTGAGGTTAGATTAAGTGCTCCTTTCTAGAAGTCAATTGAAGTACATTATCTGACTTTATACGATATAGGAAATTTCTCTCTTTTTCTTTTCACAGTTTCTTTTCTTTATTCAACACATCAGTACAGGCACATTTATTTTTAGGTTGTACTGCAGTCTAATTGTATGCCCTATTATTAAATGTCTATTGGCTCTCAGCACAGGGAGCTTTCTATGTTGTGCCCTCTGTCCTTTCTCCAACTCTACACAGTCGTCAGTTTGAACATTACCTTACTTTCTGTGGCTGTAACATTCTCAAAGATCATTTTGTAATTTCCCTGCTCGAAACCCAGAATTTATTATTTTATCCCAATGATCTAAAAGTCATTTTACTGAAGAAAATAATTAAGAAAGCAAGGTCTGAGTACTAGTATCATTGTTGTTGGGGTCCTTTTCCTTCTAGCTTTCTCAATGGTTAGAAAGTATACACGTATAATAGGTACTCTATACATATATACATACATACATAACTATTCTAGTGCTTGTTCATCTCTGGGTCTCTAATAAGCTAAACATAATGCATTAGCAAACTCTAATTCTAGCACAGTAAACACTTTAGCTTTTTTTCTTGCATGTATATAGTTTCCTTTCTAACAGCATTTCTACTAACATTTAGTTATTTAATTCATTAGTTATTCATTCAATGATTGTTTACACATATAATGCTTTAGAAACTGTTGATCTGTAGGCGGAGTTTTCCTGTGCTGTGGCCTCTTCCCAAATAAATGACTCATAGACTCGATATAAATTATAAATGCTTGGTTGATGGCTCAGGCTTTTTACTAGCTAACTCTTACATTTAAATTAAGCCACATTTCTTATCTATGCTTTACCACATGGGATGGTAACTTTTCTCAGTATGGTGTACCCATTTACTCTCTCATTCTGCCCCTCTTCATTCCAATATCCTCACTTTTATTGCGCTGGATAACTTTATTCTGACTTGCTATAAATGAATTAACTTATTTATTAACCAATGAAAGCAATATATATTCACAACATACAGAAAGATTATTCTACAGCATTTCCCCCTTTGTTTAATTTAAAAGGTTTTAATCTTTTTTTTTCTTCTTGTTTTTGTGAGACAGGTTTTCTCTGTGTTGTTTTGGTGCTTGTTCTGGATCTCACTCTATAGACTAGGCTGATCTTGAACTCACAGAGATCCACCTGGCTCTGTCTCCCGAGTGCTGGGATTAAAGACGTGCATCACCACCACCCAGCAAGGTTTTAATCTTAATATAGTAAAACTATATATAACAAAACAGCTATCAAGTAAGAATTGCACTTACAATATCTAGTCCATTTGTATTTGGCAAAATTAGAGAAAATACTCAATCATCTTTCTTATCTTGCTGAGTCTAAAGTTTTACATATAATTTATCTTTTTATCATAACTAAGAAAACCTATACCTTATCTAGTCTTTAACTCCATCATCCAACTCTGGCCTACAGGACTAGCATATCTGACAAACTTTCCCGTAAGGTGGGAAATTCTGAAGGACTGTCCTACCTTGATTTGGCAAAGTTTTGCAGTTGCTTTTCTTGCATCCTGTTGGTCCAGTTTGGAAAGTAACTGTCAACAGTTGAGGCAAGGGCATTTTCTTTGCCCATGTGGCTAGCTTTTGCAATAAAGAAAGCAAACTCCATATGGAGTTCCTTCGATGCTGCTCATCATTTTCTCTGAGGTAGATTGGTGCTGCCAGTAACAGACATGACTCACTATAATAAATAGCCTTAGGTTATTAAACATTAAATGCCATATTCTGTAGGTCTTTGAGGTGTTCTTGAAGACCATCTATCTGTCTAAATATATCTGTTTATGACCTTGATGACATATCTAACATGACTATAATTTTGACTATTATAGATGACTATTAATCTGTAGTTTTAAATTATATATTATGTTTTTAAATGAGCGGCATAAACACAATACCTTAGACATGAGTAGAAATATACATGCAGTATAACTAAATTAAATTTCTATCAATGAACCAAAATCCATACCAATGTAATTTTTTTTTTTTTAGGAAAAAGTTATTAGCTTGATGTTTAAAAGATTCAATCTTAACAAATAAACAATAAGGCAAAAAACAAAGCCAAATGAAACAAAACACCTCCCCACACAAAGAAAGCAAAAACAAAAAACACAGAGTTCCTTTTGTGTTGGCCAACTACTTCTGGGCATGGGGTCTCTCTTGGAGTGTGGTTGACATATCCAGTGACACTCTATTGGAGACCCAGCAGGTATCAACTGCAAGTAACTTCTTGGTTAAGGGGGTACTTTGTGTCCACTTCTCCTTCTCAGTGTTGGGAATTGGGGATTTCTTTTTCATTTTTTTACTAAGAAATTTTCTACTCACCCTACATACCATCCACAGATCCCACCTCTTCCCTCCTCCCACCCCCAGCCCTCCCTCCCAAGCAACTCCCCATCCCCACATCCTCCAAATCAAGGTCTCCCATGGGGAGTAAGTAGAGCCAGGCACACCAAGCCCAGGCAGATCTAAGACCCTCTCTGCCGCACCAAGGCTTCAAAAGGTGCCACACTGCAGGCACCAGGCTCGCAAAAGCCTGCCCATGCACCATGGATGCATCCTGATCCCCTTGCCCAGGTGTCCCCCAAAACAATTCAAGCTAAACAACTGTCTCCTGTATCCAGAGGGCCTAATCGAGTCCCATTGGGGCTCCACAGCCACTAGTCCACAGTCCATGGGTCTCCACCAGTGTGGCTAGTCTTCTCTGTATGTCTTCCCATCGTAATCTTGACATCCCCTGCCCGCAGAATCCCTCCTCTTGATAAAGGCTGTATGACAGTTAGGGTGTTCACTAGACCAGTCACCAGAGTAGACCAGTCCAGGCACCCCCTCGATAACTGCCAGCAGTCCAAGGTGGGGTCATCCCTGTGGATTCCTGAGAGCCTCCCTGGCACCCTGCCTCTTCCCACTCCCAAGATGTCTTCATCTATAATGGTATCTCCTTTCCTGCACTCCCACTCCATCCCTTGTCTTATTGACTGTGTCCTTTGCTCTACAAAAGCTTCTCAGTTTCAGGAGGTCCTATTTATTAATTGTTGCTCTCAGTGTCTGTGCTACGGGTGTTATATATAGGAAGTGATCTCCTGTGCCAATGCATTCAAGACTAATTCCTACTTTCTCTTCTATCAAGTTCAGTGTAACTGGATTTATGTTGAGATCTTTGATCCACATGGACTTGAGTTTTGTGAATGGTGACAGATATGGATCTATTTGCAATCTTCTGAATGTTGACATCCAGTTATGTCAGCACCATTTGTTGAAGATGCTTTCTTTTTTCCATGGTATAGTTTTGGCTTCTTTATCAAAGATCATATGTTCATAGGTTTGTGGATTAATGTCAGGGTCTTCAATTTGATTTTATCAGTCCACATGTTGGTTTTTATGCCAGTACCAAGCTGTTTTTATTACTGTAGCTCTATGGTAGAGCTTGAAGTTAGGGATTGTGATGCTTCCAGAGGTTGCTTTATTGTACAGGATTCCTTTAGCTATCTTGGGTTTTTTGTTTTTCCATATGAAGTTGAGTATTGTTCTTTCCAGGTCTGTGAAGAATTGTGTTGGGATTTTGATGGGGATTGTACTGAATCTGTAGATTGCTCTGGGTAAGATTGCCATTCTACTATGTTAATTCTACCTATCCATGAGCATGGGAGATCTTTCCATTTTTCTTACATCTTCTTTGATTTCTTTCTTCAGAGACTTAAAGTTCTTATTATATAGGTCTTTCATCCCAATATCCTGTTTGATTGTCCCACGTAACCTTATTCTGTCTTGCTATAGGCCAATCAGCTTCTTTATTAACCAGTGAGAGTAATACATATTCACAGTGTGCAGGAGAATTATTCCACAGCACTAACCTATGGCACTCTTGCACCAAGTGCAGTACTCATGTATATTTCATTCTGTCTGTAGAGTTTCTGATCATAGCCCCATATTCCAGTACACATGCATGAGCTGCTTTGTGTTCTTGTGTGTTTGCACCCATCATTTTCACTGTGGTTCATTGATATCTAATATGTGCCTTTATGGTCTTTTTTGACCTTCTGTGTATCATTTTAGTCTCCCTTAGTATTGTGGTTGATTTATTTCAATGGCCTTTTAATATATTAAAGTTTTAGTTCAATTATTTTGGATTGTCTAGGGGTATTAATGCTTAAAATATCAATTAACTATACTGTAAAACAGCTGGAGAAGATTTACCCAAAAAAATGTTCATGCCTTTTAACCCAAAGCCATAGCCTTGGTCTGACATATACATCTAACAAAATTTATTGGTGTCATAGAATATTAGCTCTGGTAAAGAAAAATATATTAGAAGCAAATATGAGAAGTAACAATGTTAAGAGAGGAGTAGATATTTCAATTCTAAGAAAGAAATATATAAATATTTGTTTACAGTGACCTGCTAGGAAACCAGTTTCTCGTAGGCTCATCAATGAAGGCATGTATGAATGAAATGAGATACAATAATGGTGGAGGCTGCTGTGGGATGTCTTTCTGTACACTGTGAATGTGTGTTGCTCTGATTGATTGATAAATAAAGCTGTTTGGCCAATGGCAGGCAGAATAAGATTAGGCAGTACTTTCAAATTGAAGAGAGAGAAGAAGAAAGAAGAGTGGGAGAGAGACGCTAACCTGTCACTGAAGGAGCAACAAGATGGCAGCAGACTGGTAATAACATGGCCACATGGCAACACATAGATTGATAGAAATTGGTTAAGTTAAGTTATAAGAGCTAGTTAGCAAGAAACCTGACCCTTAGGCCATATAATTTGCAATTGATATTAAGCCTCTGAGTGATTATTTTATAAGCGGCTGAAGGATTGTGGGACCAGGCGGGACCAGAGAAACTTATGGCTGCAGGAGGCTGTGTAGATTCTGCTTGAGAAGTTTTCCACATAAGATGAAGAGTAAATGAAAAGACTGAAATTGTAACCAAATTATAGGTGTGTTCCAGAAAAAAAATCAAAGATGCCAGGGTAATAAGGCAGGCTAAACCACATGTAAAGTAAAATGAGAAATGAGGCCAGAGAATTAGTGGGATAATGAAGTCTTATAAGGATTAGCAGATTTTTAAATATTGTATCTCTCTCTACCCCTCCCCACTCGTAATTCGGTAGGATACTTGCTTTCAACAGTTTATGGTAAAGGCAGCATGAAAGGTCCACTTCAAAGAAAGGTAAGGGATACTGTTCAATGATGCTGTCAGAATCTTTACAATGTGTGCTGGGATGGAGAATGTGAATGCTAAATCAGTGATGATGGTATGCTTTTATGAATTAAGTTTGAGAGATGCTGTAAATACCATGAGTGGAAATATTAAATGAACAATATTTTAAAATTGTTCTGATGTAGAATGGAGACATTCATGACTCACTTTAGAGATGCCCGAAAATAAGAATTTTTACTTACGAGAAAAAGTGGTATTGTGTCTGATTTCATTTTCCTTCTTTTTTTTTTTTTTGTGGTGGTGGAGAGGAAAGACTTTATCTGGCTTATAATTTCACATCACAGTTCATCATTTGGGGAAGTTAGGACAGAAGGTGTGCTGCTTATTTGCTTGCTCTTTATAGATTTGTCAGATTGCTTTTTTATATAACCTAAGTGCACCTGCCGAAGAATGGCACAGTCCACAGAAGGCTGGGCCCTCACACATCAAACAATAATCAAGAAAATGCTTTCATAGACTGGACTATAAGCCCCTCTGCTGGAGGTATTTTCTCAGTTGAGGTTCCCTCTTCCCAGATGACCCTAGCTTGTGTCATGGTGACAAAAACTAACCAGCATGGCCATATAAAACCAATCATTGTATTGTTTAGAAACAGCTATGTATGTGACAAATAAATACCAAAGGCAATATTAACCAAACTTCAGGGTCATGATGACTTCTGAGGATCTTAGCTTCAAATGTATCACTGAAATTTTTTCATGTGACCTAAAGGGTAAATAAACATTTGTTACTATTTAAATTACACATACCCAACATTTTTTACATGTATCATAGATATCACAATGAACATAAAAGTAATTGCACCTGATTTCTATAGTGATAGAACTGATGTAGTACACAACAAAACCAAAGCAAGAAAGGAGACAGAATTTGAAGAATCAGTCATCATATAAAGATAGATTAATGTGCATGAGGGGGCAGGGGAACATTCATTTACTTTAAAGAGAAATCAGCATCAAAAAATACATGGGAATAAAATGGAAATTAGCTGATATGGTAACATGTAGGTTTGTAATGTAAATGCACAAATTCTCTCTCAAATGTTCCTTCAGCCAATTGTTAAGAATGATTATTAGTACTCCTTACAAGAGGAAATATTGGGATTAATGTTTCATGGCGGAGTGGTGAAGAAAGATGTTTAATAAGATAACAAAAGACCAACATGTGACTGTTTGTCAGCATTAATTATTTGCTTAAAGATTATAGTCATGATTTAACTAGTAGGACTAATTAGCATTGATTTTAAAATGCTGTCTATGTTCACTACTATGCTCTTTCTTTAGCCATCAACTACCAATAGACAAAGGAGCAACTTTGTCTTAAAAATGTGATTATTAGTGATGAGGAAAATATGCTGGTTTCTAAAATTATTAAGTAAAAGAAGGTGAACTAGATGTTAAATAGTTGAAAATTAGAAAGTGTTGAAATTGATGCCCTACTATATACAAGAGCATCTTATTTCAACAGATGGCAAGAACTATGGTATCATTGTGAAGGACAGCCTACTAAGAAGGAGAAAAGGTCCATGAAAATGTCAACCAAACAGATCATAAGCACCGATTATCTCATTCAATTAATTAGCATACTTTTGAGCACCCAGCATTGCAAGACTATATATTTCTATAATGTGGGCAACATTTGTTCTTACCCATGGATATGAGCACTTTGACTGATGAATATGTGAAAGAGATGCCCTTCTGTTTTTAGTTTCTTTGAATGTTCAAATTAATTCCAGCATTTGTATTCTCAAATAGTTTCTATTTTCTTAAAGTGAAAACTTTTCAAAATTCTTCTCATAGCATTTCTAAACGTATAGTCTGTTATCCCTATCTGAACCCACACACAGCACAGCCTCCGTGTAACAGCAACTGTATGGCAGCCATTGATCTCCTTTTGTCCCTGTGTTTTGTCTAACCTCTAAGAGTCACCATTCTATTCTCAACCTATATCAGGTCAATATTCTCATTTACATGTATTAAGGAAGATCATATACTAAGTAAAATAATTGTATAGATAATATTTGTACATGTTAGTGTTTGACTTGTGTTTTTACATTAATGTTAACAATGTTATATTATCCATATAAAATGAACAGTCAACCCCGTTTATTTTAAACAGGGATAAGTTATATAATTGGTAACTGCATGTCTCTTGAGAGTTTGGAAAAATCAGATAAAACCATAAACATTTAGAAATTTTAATTTAAAGAAAACATTGGTAGTATTTTAAGTTTAACAGTTACAGTTCTCCTAATGACAAATGTTCTTTGTAGATAATTATGCAGCAGAGAGTTAATGAGACTGTAGGCTTGATAGCATTCTATTTCTGCCCTCACATTAAGAGTTGCCTAACTACTTTATAGATGAGTTATTTTGCTGGATGACTAAATGATATCTGTTACTTATACTAAAAAATTAGAGACATCTGCAGACAATTTTGGATGACAAATATTTTCTTTGTTTCCCTTTATAAAAGTTTAGGAATATGTATAAAATATGGTACGCAAATTCAACATAAATTCACATACATAGTGGAAAGTATATGCATTCCTTTGAGGACTTTGAAAAATGGGTTTTGTGTTATTTTCTCATGACTGTGTATGTGTATATGATATGTATGTATGGGTACACACCAGCTATGATGCTTAAGGTCAGATGACATCTTTTTATGAGACAATTCTTTGCTTTAGTCTTTATGTGGGTTTCTAAAGATCAAATTTAAGTCCCCAGGATTGTGACTGAGAATTTATCCACCTGAGACTTTCACTGACCCTCCTTTAAGGGCTTTTAAAAACAAAGACTCATTTAAAACTATCACAAGGAAACCTTGAAACTTCTTAGAGTTCAACTCTATTTAAGATTATAAGGGCAGTTAAGTTTAATTATAAAGTATTTATTTCTTCAGCTCAAGGAAAATGTGAATTTACTGTTGTTCAATTAGTATAAGCAATTAACACCTGACTATGATAAGATACATTATTTAAATTATTTTTAGATTTTCAAAGTAGAGCATGCCTGTGAGAATTTCCACTTGCTGAGAAGTAGAATTATTTTTGTGTAGTCTGTTAGGAATTGATTCAAGTTATTACTTCACCTAAAGAATTTAATTTATCAACAAGCAAAACTAAGAAAGGCAGTATAAATTCCCCTGTTTTCAATTCTAAAACTGAAGTTTCTGTCTAGGATTCTGCCTGTGATTTATTGCTCATGTGAATATCTTGTGTTGACTTCTTTAATTCCTAAGATTCAGTTGCAAACTTGTTTTAATGAAAAAATAAAACAAAAGAAAAAACTGTATTACTTTTGCTGATACACTTAACACAACTCCACTTGAACCTAGATTCTAGAGTGTGAATTGTTTGTACATAATTATAATTTAGTCATTCCAAAACATTAAAAGTGTTCATCTACTAATTAAAAAAAATCAAAACCTTAAAATGCCATAAAGCCAAGTATGCAAAACAAACAAAAAAAGATATTTTGCATAACATCATTTGATCATTTATAAGAGAGAATAGGGAAGAAGGTACAGTTTTAGGATGCTACTAAATATATGCATCCATCTACTCACTAACTGAATATTCACAGACTGGATGTTGTCTATGTGCTAAGTATTGTACCAGCTGTAAGGTATGTAAAAAAGAAAAGAAAAGAAACTTTACTGCCAATAAGTACTGGCAAACAGCCTCGCTCGTTAAGAGCCCTGGTTGCTTTCCAGAGGACCCAATTTTGAGTCCCAACATCCATCTGGGGGCTCAAAACCATCTGTAAACCCAGTTCAAAGTGATCTAGTGTCCTCTACTGGCCTTCTTGGGCGCCAAGCACACACTGAGGTGCACAAACACACTTGAAAGAGAAACATAGATATACATAAAATAACTAAAAGTAAATATAAGAAATAGTACTGCCAACAAGATTATAGCATTGGAAGAGTCTAAGATTTAAATTAAATAAAAAATTTCCCCAACAAACATGAAGTTATAAGTTTAATAATTGGTATGAAACTGAGACATATTATATTTAAATGTCACAGAACTGTCAGTTTTATCAGTTAAGAAAACCGTGAATGTGGTCATAATGATTTAAATCATTAATCTATAATTTTGCATGTAGTATTCATTTTGTGTCAGAAATTCTACTTAGCATGAACTCCCCAGGTTATTCTCACAAACCTATGTGAAGTATGTATTTCCATTCAATTTCCCTTGATGAACTGAAACCAAAAGGATTAAATAAATTTCTGAGGAATATAGACCTATAAGGTGATTTACCCAGGAGTGAGCTCTCTCTATATTGATTCTGTAGCATGCCATTACAACTTAAAACAAGAAGCCCAGTGATGTAAGATTCCATCAGGATCCTAAGTACAATATCAGTCAAGAGAAAGAGTTCGTTGGACAGGCTACATTGTGTTTATTAAGCAAGTCATCAGGTAACATGAAAGAGGTAAAATTAGAAGAATCACTATAATAATTGTAAGTCACATAAGCAGTAACCTAACAAATTGACAAAGGTGGAGTTGAGAAAAAATCAAAACAAAACATGGTTAAATAGTCTTAAGGGTGTTGACAAAACAACATGAAATTTGTGTTTAGCTCTCAGTATATCCCTGACATTGCTCAATTCACAGAATAAATATAAATCATATATGAAAAATAGCCTTTGTCTACATAAGAACACTGTCTCTGTACAATCTTGTTAAATAGATGTAAATGTCCTGAAGAAATTCCTCAAATTCCACTTTCTTAAGAATACTCAGCCGGGCGGTGGTGGTGCACGCCTTTAATCCCAGCACTCGGGAGGCAGAGCCAGGCGGATCTCCGTGAGTTCGAGGCCAGCCTGGGCTACCAAGTGAGTTCCAGGAAAGGCACAAAGCTACACAGAGAAACCCTGTCTCGAAAAACCAAAAAAAAAAAAAAAAAAAAAAAAAAAAAAAGAATACTCAGGGCAACTAAAATGTCATCCCTGGAATCAAAGTCACACAACTCCTTCACATTATTCTTAAACTGAAGCTGCATTGAAGTTACTGTATGGACTTTAATTAGGATTGATTTGTACATATCTATTGTTGAATCAGTAGAATTTTTTAAAAGTCATTTCTTCCTTCATTGATCTGGTAAATATCCATAATGCCACATTAACAATACTGGAAATATATAGATTAAATAGTTATAATGTTGGAACTTGCATTCTATGAAGGACAACTTGAACTGGAAAACCCAATATCCATATAAACAAAATTTAAGAAAACTGAAGTGGAAATATATAGGAGCTATTTCAAATGGGTATCTCTACTGTGTGGAAAGTAGCATTTTTTAATAGAAAAAAATTAGCACAATATATTTGATTATGGTTTACACTCCCCCAACTTCTCCTGAATTCTCCCTGCTTCCCTACAGACCAGACCCAAATAGACACCCTTGGCCAAGAACCTGACACTATATAGGCCAGGGACCTAGGGGAAAACAAGTACTGTGTTCTGCCAAGGGAACATTCAAATGACTCCTAATGACATTCTGTTGAACTCATAGATGGGGTCTTGATCAGATACCGTGGAGAAGCTCCCTCCTGCAGTGGAAGGGAATAAGTAAATAAAGAACCATAGCCAAGGTGCAGAGAATGAGAGACCTTGGAACACTCAGTCCTAAATGGGATGTCTCCATCAAATCCTCCCTCTCATGGCTCAGGGAACACCACAGATGAGATTGCAAGATTATAAGAATAAGAGGGGATATTGAATACTAAGGAAACAAAGCCATTTAAACACAGCAGGACAGATGTGCATATGAGCTCACAGAGGCTATAGCAGGATGCATAGAGCCTGTACAGGTCTGGGCCTGATGGAGTACCAGAGCTTAGAGGGGCAGTAGACACAAGTCCACATTCCCAAACCAGAAATTGTCTCCAATCAATAAGCACTCACAAATAAAAACCTAGTTGTTGTTGTTTTTTTTCCCCAACATAGTCTCACTGAGTATATAAATCACTCTGAAGACCAGGCTTTATGCCCAGCAGTAGATGACTAACACAAAGCAAACTCAATGGCATTTTTGGAAGGCTTTTGTCTTGTAATGCTTTGAAACCAGCATTTATTTTTCTAATCAATCAAAATAGTTGCATAGTAATGGAAGACTATATAAGTAGTCTAATAGATAAATAAGTTATATGATAAATAGTCCTAACTTAAATGCAAAGTATAGTATATTTAATGCTATTTTATATTATGATATGTCTACTATTTTCATATTTATAATATTAAAGATATGTGTAAAACATTTCTAATGCCACAGAGTGGACTCCAGGTAGAGCTAGACTCCAGGTGGAAGTCTAGCTGACATTGGACATTTTACAATTTTCTTTTAGAAACAAAAAAAACCCTTAAATTCTCTTGTAAAAGCACATTTTCTTTAATAGCCAGATACTGACAAGTAGTTACATCTATTATATGTTTTTTTCTTCTTTACAACAAATGTTTCATCTCATTCTACTAAAAGGATTAAAATTTATTTTCACTTAAACACCCAGGCTGTCAGTAATCTCTGACATGCTCCACACTCCAGCAGTTATATGGCAGTTCTAGTAACTATTCTTTACACAAAATAAGTTTCATGCCTCCCCTTGGCTATTTGAATTTCTCTTAATTCATCTTTAGAAGTTCCCGTGTTTCTCATCATTAAAAACGTCAGCCATCTTCATATATCAGCTAAAGTCATTACTTAAGAGGTCTTCCCATATAACCTAATTTAAATATAAATCAGTTCAGATTGCCTTCCTGAACAGTACCCAAATGTTCTTCATCTATCACATTTCATATGTGTCCTCGGCTCTCTAATGCTCACTTTCTATACCAGTGTGGAGGCTCATGATCTCAGAGAAGAGGTGGTTTGTTCACTAGTCCGTGCCCAGGATCTAAATTAGTACCTTGTACAATATGGCAAAGAGGTTTTTTATAAATACATGAGCATCCAGTACTACAATCCATGCTAATGGAAAAAAAATGCCCCTTTTTTGTTTGTTTCTATTTCAGACGTAGCAACTACTTCACAATTGTTTGTGATTCATATATGCATTGAAAAGTATCTTTTCAGACCACAGGTGAATTCTTACAGTTGTAAAAGAAAAAGACCCTATGGTTGAGATATCCACTAAGTCATTATGATTCTGAACGTCAAACCACCTAAACTGCACACTGAAGGTACCGTGGAGAATCAGATTCAATTAGATCTTTCTAACCTACTGTGTGCTAGTTTTTATGAACTGATTTTAGAGTTCCAAACTTTGTTAAATATGACTTTTGTTTTGTTAAATATACCTGTTAGGTATGCCTTTATTCTGTAATTTCAGGGACATGTTATTCTTTATTGTATTATATTGATTTTAGTAGTAAAGCTGTTCATATTTTCACTTTCCCTAAGTTGATTGTGAATAAGGAAAGACATTTTAGAAGCATTCTGTTTTTCCCTTGTTTCACGCTGTGTTGAAATATTTACAAATGAATTATGATAGATGCTAGACTAAATGATTTTACAATATAAGCACTAGCCTGGCGAGACTTTTCAAAATATCAGGATTATTTTTAAGATTATTTATTTTTATTTTAGCATATAGATGTTTTGCCTGCATGTATGTCTGTGCAGTGCAAGTGGGCAGTGCCCGTGGAAACCAGAGAGGATGTTAAATGCCCTGGAATTTGAATTACAGACAGCTGTGAGCCTTCATGTGGGTGCTGGGAATTAAAACCAGGTCCTGGGGAAGGAAACCCAAAGCCAATAACAGCTAGGGCATCCCTCCATCCCCTAAAACTCCAGTTTTATAAGACAAAAAAAAAAAAAAAAAAAAAAAAGAAAAAGAAAAAACAATTAAGCAACTGACAGGAAACTGAGAAACAAATGTGACTAAGTGGAGTGAGTACCCTCACTCAATTTTTGAGCATAGAATGACTACGATTTGTATTAGCTGTTTTTCCACCACAGTGGCAAAAATTCTTATGAATAACAACACAGTCAGGGGATACTCACCTGTTCTCATGACTTCGGAGTATTTTAATCCAAGGCAAGGAAGTCCCAATGATTTGTGATGGAGACTGTTCATAAGGCAGTAGATCAGGAAGCAGCGAGCAGGAGACCCTATGCTGGTCCTCAGTACCTGCTTCTCACAGCTAGTCTTGTCACCTAAGGTGACAAAGCCTCTCCAAATCATGTCACCAGCCCGGAGCCAGCTTTGGAACTGTGGAATTCAAACCAGAGCTCTACCGGAAAAGCTGGTAAAAAGGTCAGAGAGTTGTTTTGTGAATATTATTTCACCGATGACTGATGTTGCTTGTTTCGGCCTCAGCAAATATATTGTTATCAAAAGAAATGTTAAAGAAACTGGATGAGTGTTACATGAAAAATATCCTCTGAAGATCTCCCTAAATTTAAAATACATATAAAGAAATCTTAGGTATTTTTTTCTTTGCAGCGTATCCTCATCAGTATACCCATGTATGGTTTTTGTATGTATTTATCAGTTGTTATGTAGAAATAGTAATGACATTTATTTACATATACATTTACATACCTAATTGTTTATATCATCATAATGTGTAGTATTAAGGAATTTTCTATCAATGAATGTTTTGTATAAGTTGACTGAATTTTGGAGACATGAAAGTTAAAATGTTGAATTTTTAAATGCCATGATTAGAATCAATTCACGAACATTATTTCAAGAGTAGCTACCATTTCATTTAAAAAAAGAAAGAAAAAAAAAAGAAAAGAAACAAGAGAAAAAAATCCACTTTAGCGTTTGCCCACGAATGCATTCTGATTCTGTCCTATTTGGCTTCCTCAAACTCGGAGGGGCTCCTGAGGACAATGCCTGCTCCACCTAGGTTTCATCAGCAGTGTTTTATCAGGCAGCCTCTTCTGAGATGACCCCATCCTTCTGTGAGGCTCACAGAAAAAGATCATATAATACTGTAATTATATCCCTACTGCTGTTGAGGAAATTGAAGGTATAGATCTGGACTTGAAGTAAGCAAACGATTCTCAGGCCACTCACTGACCAACATTTCTCACAAAAAAAAAAAAAAGGGCTCTGTGAACTAACTGGCAGTGAAGAGTCACTACATTTTATTTATTATTTATTTATTTATTTATTTATTTATTTATACATTTTAAAAGACAATTGATGAAAAGTACATGGTTCATCCATTTCAGTTTTTCATAGATGGAAATATGTGTAAATCATTGTATTAATATTTCATCTGACATAGTACATCAAATGTTTCTGCTGTCATCTTTAGTGGATATTTGTGTGTATGCCATGGTTACAGGATTTGATTTGTGAGGGGTTTCTTGTGAAAAGGTCCTCTTCATGTTCTGGATTCAAAGAAGAATGTGGCTCCAAATGCCTTCCAGTGTAGAATTACATTCGCATTGCCTATAGAATCCAGGATTTCAGTCCTATCTGCTTCCTTCTAATCCCAGAGTTCAGAAGAGCAGTACCCTACTTAGCATCACTAATGCTTTAGGCTTTCTGTAAATTTAGTGCCCATGCATTATCCTGTGTTTGAGTAATATAATTTCCTTAATACTTTATAACTTTGATATGTTCTATTTGTTTCATGAGTTTTGTAGGGAAAGATGGCCAGCTAAAAGAAAACACACCCTGACCCTAGAACCTAGAACCAGTGAAAGAAACATAGCCTTGATCTGGGACCTGAGCCAGTAAAAGAAAAAC
>CABHPP010134838.1:21666-40672 GCA_902168425.1 Peromyscus attwateri
TTTCTCCATAGAATCAGAGCCAGTGAAAGAAATATACCCTGGCCTTAAAATTAGAGCCAAAAAGCTAAAAAAGGCCAGTGAAAGAAACACAGTTTGGCTCTGAAATCAGAGCCATCTCTGACCATGACCAAGGAAACTAACCAATCCCTGAGCAGGAAAAACTAACCAATCCCTGAAGAGAAAATCTTCTCCCTAGATAAACTCTGCCCTTAAGAAACCCTATATAACACCCCCCCACCCCAGCCTGTTCAGTTGTGGGCTGTTCTTTCCCACCCTGGTAGAGGGAACCACTCTCCTGGACTCTTCCTTCCCAAATAAATCTATTTCTCAAAAGTCTTGGGTGAAGATCTTCATTTGCTGGCACAGAGAAGTGAACCTTGTTAAGACATCCCTTAGGGGACTGAGCAGAAAAAACCTTGTAGAAATGTTCGGGGGCCAGGGGCAGGGGCAGGGGGCATGGCTGGCCAAGATGGAGCAGAAGAGAAGAACCTTGCTGAGACATCCCTTAGGGGACTGAGCAAGATGGAGCAGGAAAAGTAACAAGTTTTCGCTGGAGCCGGAGGAGATTGCTACATTTCTGCAGGGGTTTCCCCTTTAGCAGAGTGAAGCAAAAGAAGCAACATCTTGGGCTGGAGAGAAGAAGAAGAAGCAGAGCTATGCTTGGAAGCCCCCTTAAGGGGGATGAAGGCTGAACAAGGATCAGCTGTACTGGCTTTCCAGGAGAGGAGCAAGGATTGCTATTTCCTGTGGGAGACCATCCCTCACTGCACCGAAGCTCCTAGTACAGCCTGACTCCCAGAACAGTCAGGACACCTTTCACTCCAGAGCTGAGCTGTCCCATTTCAGCTCCAGCTGCCAGAGCTGTCCTATTGCAATTCCAAGTATAGCTTGACTTCCCTAGTAGTCAGGATACCTTTCCCCCCAGAGTTGTAACAATCACTTATGAGTTTAATGAAAGCAGATATTTAATATACTTGAGTTCACTGAGTTGAAATGATCAGAGATTTTCATAAAATTCATTATGTAAGTACTATTCAATAATAAACTCTTAATGTTTCAAAGGCTTTAATGCAGTAAACTAAATTTAGCTTCAGATGTCAGTGAACAGAACTCTGATGTAATAGAGCAAAAGTTTCAGCTACTGGAGAGACCAACAGTTATGAACACATATTCTTGCAGAGGACCTATACTCTACTCCCACTGCCACATTGCAGCTCACAATCTGTAACTCCTGTTCCAGGGGATGCAAGGCCATCTTCCAACCTCTACAGTCACCAGGATACTAGTGGTGTAGACATAAATTCTGGCAAATCACTCATGCACATAAAATAAAATATTTTTTTAAAAGTTAAATTAAAAGAAACTAATGTTCCAGTCACAGCTTTTCTACTAGCTTACAGGATGTCTTATGGACTACGCTGTTTCCTTTTGATTATGGTCATTTCTTTTGGCTCTTCAGTATCTGATATGTGAAATAATGATAAAAATTACCTTAAAGACCATTCTAGGTTTTAATCATATGTATGTATTTATGTGATTTAAATATTCCAACCATTTTTTGTTCCTGTAAAAATGTATAAGTTGAGTCTCTGAAAAAATGAAATTCACTAGACAAACAGCAAAATGTTAATTTAGGCAACACTGTAAAAAAAAAAAAGAAAGAAAAGAAAAAAAAAAGAACCCCTTTCATCTAAAACCAACAATGAGGTTTGCAAAGTTGTCTCACAAAGAATCTATAAAATTCAATAGGCTGAAGATAGTTTCCCTTGCAGTTGTGTGTTAAACATAAGACTGTGAAAATTAGTTAATAGTAAAATTCATTCATATGATTATTATTTAAAACATGTAATTATAGTGATAGAGTGTTAGCACATCAAGTAAAGTGCCTTCAATGTAAGTGTAAGAAAGTGTATGTTCAATTGCCTAAAACCCATTTAAAAAAAGCCACACATGTTGGCACATGCTTTTAATATCTTAATGCTAGTCTTGGGAACTTGGGGTGGTAGAGATGGATGGAGTGCTGATTCTCACTGGCTGGCCAGCCTAAGCTACTTGGCAAGCCCAAAACCAATGAGAGACAGTTTCAAAACACAAGGTGGCTGGGCTCATGAGATGATTCAGCATTTAAAGCTCTTCTAGCAGAAATCTGATAAAAGCTCTATCTCTATGCTTGGAACCCCCCAAAAGTAGAAGAAAAGACCCAATGCTGTAAAGTTCTTCTGATTTCTACATACACATGTCACATGTGCCTATACATACATCACACACACACACACACACACACACACACACACACACACACACACACATCTTCCAAGAATTAGAAGGAAAGACCACTCACTGAAGACCATGTATACTTAGGCTCAGAACTTGCAGGAATAGAGCTGGAACTCCCTGGAAGCCTTCTTGAGGACGGGTTCTCATCATATCAGAAAATGCTTTGCAAGATGCCAGAGAAGAGCAGTCACAAGTTACACTCAACTGTAAAGCCTACGGACCACACTAATTATCAGCATGGAAAGCTATCACAAGGGTGCAATAGTGGTATTTGTATCTTGAACTCCCCAATAGCCACCTAATTGGATTTAAGACACACTCAATAGGAGGGAATTCATAATCGGTATTGGAAGTTTTTTACTACTGCTTGTAGCCGGTGAGTACATAGACCCTAGAAGGGAACCTACTACAGCCACTTTCTAAAAAAGAGCATAATTCTGAATTGTATTCTAAATATTTATATTTGTGCACAGTTAAGTGTAGCTCTCAGCCCTCATAAAAGTTGCTTTTTGTAGCAATAGACAGAGAAATTCACAACTGCTCAAAATACATGGAAAAACTAATCATGTATTGCCCCACTCAATTGGTACATCTTCAGTGCCCTCCTAGACTCAGTCCTCAGGATACATCCTGGAAAAGGGGTTGAAATATCATAGGAGCCAGAGGATCAAGTCTTCTGATGTCAATAGTGACTTCTATATGTGACATGGAAGCTGCATCAATGAAATCTCAACAACACATTCATTTAAACAAGATGAGCACCATGGCAACACCAGTTGATATGCCAACATGAGCAGAGGAAATCTTACAAGGCTCCATCTCTAGATGAAGAGCAGGCTAGAAATGGCTGCCCAGAGAGAGGAAGCACCAGTCTTCACCAGTGTTCCCTAATAGTTCATCCAATCCTAAGTGGCATATACATAGGGATATTAAGGGGGCTAAGCAAATTGTATTTACATAAACATATGTATGTGTGTGAGTGTGTGTTTGTGTGTGTGTGTGTATGTGTGTGTGTAACAATTAATTAGAGGAGACTAGGAGACGAATCTAAGATGTAATGGGGGGTACACAGGAGGAATTCAGAGAAGAGAAGTGAAAATGATGTAAATACAGACTCATGCATACAATTATCAAAAAAATTAAGTTAAAATACATCTAACTATGAAACAAAACACAAGGGAACACTAAAATTATTTATATTAATTTAAATTTGGTTAAAATATATTATATACAAAATAAGTACAAGATGATCAGTCTTTGGGAAATTAATGCTAATACCTCAAAAAATACAAAGGTGTTTGTACAATGTGATTTATGTAACCCTTTGTATTGACTCATTTGTAGGTGAATATGTGGGCTCTAGACTCTACGGGACTCTTGTTTTTAAAATTTGCACTTTGTTTTGGGAATCAGCTATCAATTTTTAGACTGGCAATCAGTTATAATTATTGATAGCTTATTCCACTAAAATGCTGAAAATGTGGAAAAAATTGAAAAGGAAAAATAAATATCCTTTATTTTTCTTTTTACTATAAGCAAAGATTAGAGGAATGAATGCCCAAGTTATTTTGTTATTTTCTTTCTGTAATTTACACCTCTAACATTAGCCTGCAAAGCATACTGCAAACACCTGCTTCATGGAGTCATTGTTTCCATGGTGCCACTTTCCATCACCTATTTTTAATAGTTTACACAACAAGATCAAGGGTGTCCCAGCTGTTACTGCCACTGTTGCTAAGCAACCTTTAAATCAGAGTTCAAGAAGACAAAGAACCATGCTTGAAATTTTCTCAAGTGTCTATTTACGCTACCCCCCACCCGAGCGTTCTTCATTTTACACCGTTTTCAGTTTATTTTCCGATGCTGTTTCCATCCTTTAATTGTGTGTGTGTGTGTGTATGTGTGTGTGTGTGTGTGTGTGTGTGTGTGTGTGTTTGGTTGTGATACATACATACATACATACATACATATATGACTCCAAATGCTAAAAGCTGCTTGAATAATCTTCATACTTTTGTTAATTTTCAAAAGGTCATAACTATGTTCAACAGCGAACAACCTCCAACACAAAGCAAACACATGTGATGGATTTATTTTCTTTTAATAATCAGAATAGGAGGTTGTTTTCTGTGTTTAGGGTATGTTTCTAGACTGTGGCACTGCTCTGCATGGGGAGCCAGAGAAGTGACACTCAGATCAATGACTGGAGATTCACTGCCTGCAGAGAATTACAATGCCCTCTGAGCATTCTGTAATCTAAATACCCTTTCCTGCAAAACAGAGGTCAACCTACTTTAAGAAAACAGAGAAGTTACAGGACATTGAACTTGAAATCCCTGATTGATTGATACATGTAGCTATTCATTAGGAGTGCTGAAAATATGTTTCAAACATTCCTATAAGAAATAAGGTCGTTTTCTCTACAAAAGGAATTTTTCAGGATCCAATGACAGTATTCTTGTTAATGGTGAATACCATTAATCAGCAACAGAGAAAGTAAATAAAATCAAAATGAGGTCTTAGTTTTACATGTAGTAATTTGATTAAGGAATTGATTCTGGAATCTCTCAAACCATAACTAAGAATTTGTGACTAATTTATAAGACTAAAATGAGTGAAAAGACTCAGAGTGTACATATAAGCTAACTGTGTATCTGTGTGCAACTGTGTGAATCCCTCATATCAGTGGAGAGTGAGGATAGTTTCTGGGTATGTCATAGCAACCCAACTCATGTCCCTAAATTTTATGTGCAACTTCTAATGAAATAAAATGCTATAAGACCAATATTTATATATCAATATCTGTATATATCATATATATGGAAAGCAATAACAACATTTACATATTCCTTCTTATATTTGTTTCTTCCTAGATGTTCATAATTCTGCTAAGTCCTTAAGTATCACCTACTTTTATGGTCCTGATTCAAAGTGAGTATGTAGAACTTGGAGATGACTTTTACATTGTGTTTTTTTCCTAAGATTATTAAAAAAAATAATTTTAGCTTCATCATCACACTACCAGATACACAATATGCCACATCTTTGCCCTTGTTTTAAAAATCACCTCCCTTTTGCATTGATTCATTCATCTAGATTCTTCTTCATTTTTCTTTTAGTTCAAAAACATGGCTGCATTATTTTTCTTAGGTTTCTACAAAAATATATCACTGTTTCGGTAAATTTAAACAGCAGACATTTATTTCTTCTCAGTTCCAACAAACAGAATGTTAAGGTTTGGATGTCAATACATTCTTCAGAGGGACTGTTTTTGACTTGTACAGTACTACCTTTTCTTCATATGCATTTCTCCCTTGGCAAGTCTGCATAATCTTTTTATCTTAAAAGAACACAAATTACATGAGGGTAAAACCTTAATTAACCTTAATTAACACTTTAAAGAGCTTACCTGTAAATGTAACTGCATTCTACTGCACTAGAGATTAAGAATTCAACATCTCAATTGTAGAGGAATAAATTTGGACACTTCACATACCTAGAAATCAATCTTAACCCAAAGTATCCCTCCCCTCTTCCTCAGGAAGGAAATTGCACAATTCTTTTTTCTGAAGGGACTTGGATGGGAGAATTTTGCCTTCACTCTACCTGTACAGCATGTGTTTATTTCTGAATTCATTGGGACTTACTTTCAACTGATAAAAAGTGTTTGAAATTGTACCAACATTATCTTTTTATATTTATAATTAGGTGTGAATACTATATTTCATTAGAGATCACACATTTCTCTTTTCCTTTTAATTATATAAAATGCTGTTTATTTCCCCTAAAGTTCTGCTTTATTTTTCAAATCCTTACATCTTGCTTTTAAATGCCTTTTCCTCCTGAGAGCACAAATTATTACCTACTGTGATAAGTGGTATTTACCAGATATACTGATACTATTTTCTTCAAAACCTTACAATTTAATGTCAGTCTCTTTAGCAGAATTCCTCTGAGATACACTGTAAAGTGCATTTGCTTCCATACTAGGTCTAGGGTTAATACTTTTATTCTATGTTATATTGATGTTTTTATTATTTTGAAAAAGTTTTCAATATTTTTAGAGTTTCTACTTCATCTAGGTCTTAGATTGAAAAAAAATAATCTGAGGATCAAAACAAAGCAGAGGAAGAGGAAAGTGTGAGTGGAAATAATCCACAGCTTTTATGGATGGATAGATGGATGGATAGATAGATAGATAGATAGATAGATAGATAGATAGATAGATAGATAGTCAGGGACTACACACAGTGCTGGATATCAATGAAGGCTCTAATTATACAAGGTACCAGTTTCCATGTAGAAAATAATCTATTAGAGAGTGGAGGACGCTAACATAGTACAAATAAGTATGTATTGAGAAAGTTGAACATACAAGTTATTAAGAAAAGTGAAACAGCATCTTAAAAGATAGATGGATTTTGGAAGCTTTATTAAGTCTTATTTTTATAATGTTAATCCTACCAATCCATGAGTATGGGAGATTTTTCCATCTTCTAATATTTTCTCCAGTTCCTTTCTTTAATGTCTTAACATTTTTATTATACAAATCTTTACTTTATTGGTAAGTGTTTTTGCTGGCTAATTTTGTGTCAACTTGACACAGGCTAGAGTCATCTGAGAAGAGGGAAGCCCAATTGAGAAAATGCCTCAGTAAGATTAGACTATAGGAAAGCCTATAGAGCATTTTCTTTGTGATTGATGTGGGAAGGCCCAGCCCATTGTTGGTGGGTGCATTCCTGGGCTGGTCATTCAAGGTTCTATAAGAAAGTAGGCCGAGAAAACCATAAGGAACAAGTCAGTAAGCAGCACCCCTCCATGGTTTCTGCATCATCTACAGTCTCTGGGTTCCTGAACTGTTTGATTTCTTAATCTGACTTCCTTCAGTGATGGTCTATGGATGTGGAAGTGCAAGCCAAACAAATCCTTTCTTCCCTAAATTGCTTTGGTCATGGTGTTTCAACATAGAAAATGTAACCCAAACTAAGTGTTATCCAGAGATAATTTTTTGGATATTATGATTGTATTATTTACCTGATTTCTTTTTCAACCCATTTGTCATTTGTATATAGAAAGTTTACTGGGTTTATATGTTATTACTGTATCCTGCTTCTTTGCTGAAAGTGTTCATCTGCTATAGAAATTTTCTGTTTGCTTTGTAGGGGTCATTTATGTATAAAATCATATCATCTGAAACAAAGATACTTGACTTCTTTTTCTAATCACATCTGCTTGTTCTCCTTCGGTAATTATATTGCTCCTATCTAAGACTTCAGGTACTATATCGAGTAGGTATGGAGAGAGTGGACAACCTTGTTTTGTTCCCGGTTTCAGTGGAAATGTTTTGAGATTCTCTCCATTTCAGTTGATGCTGGCTATGGACTTGCTGTAAACAGACATTTTAATGTATATATATATATATATATATATATATATATATATATATATATCTCCCTGGTATCCCTAATCTCTCCACCAGATTTTTATCATGAGAGGATGTTGGATGTTGTCAAAGTCCTTTTCTTCATCTGATGAGATGATCATGTGGCTTTTGTTTTTTAGTCTGTTTATGTGGTGGATAATATTTGTTGATTTATGCATGTTGAACCATCCCTGCAACTATGGGATGAAGCCTACTTGATCATTGTGGACAATCTCTTTGATGAGTTCTTGGATTTGGTTTGCAAGTTTTGTTTTGTTTCCCACAAAATCTGCACAGAATCAAGCCAGCTGAAATCCCATCATGAATCCTGGAGGGGCCCATAAAGTTCTACCCCTACCTGGGAAGCTCTTGGCAGTTGATGGCTTCTGAGTAAAAGAAAGAGTGTAAGTTTTCTTCAGGGGTGTTGTCACTGAGAAACTACATGAATGAATAGGTTGTCCTTGAACAAAGAGGCAGAATTAAGTGAATCTTGGGTTTAAAATAAAAGAAGTACATGAAATTAGAATGGAAAAGTGGTGGAAAAGAGTTTGAAGGGAGGAATGGGGAGTGGATATGACAAAAAATGCATTATATTTTCAAAGAAAGAAAAATATAAAAGAAATTGTAAGAAAACCTGCCAAAATAATTGAATCTCACCAAAGAATGAAAGAAGTGGGACTGGACTCTCAGCTCTGTAGTCAAATCACACTGTACTCATCATATGGTATTCCTGAATTAATATGACTTTGACTTAATTATGGACATGATATGACTCTTGTCAGCACAGGAATTTTGTGATGGGATATTTTTATAAACTGATTACTCCAACACATTTCCTTCTGTCCATGATAAAACAGCTTTCATAGGACCAATGATCCCAGCAAATATGAGGAAAGCGGAATGAAATTAAAAAACGAAACTGAGTATGTAAAAGAACTGATGGGTATTACAGAATTGAAAAAAAAAAAAAAAAGTCAAGATTTCCGAGGCAAGGCTACAACAGTGAAAGAGACATGACCTGGCATTCAACATTTGTTTCTCCTCTCACAAGAGTTGCAGATTTCAGGCAAATCTGTTACAGAAGGTCAATGCCAACGGGTTAAAGCCAGAATGCTTTCTGGAATTCTTACATGTGCGAATAGTCAAAATTGAAAGTAAAAGTCACCAGTGAAACCAGGATGTGAAGATAAGTCAAAAGCTAAGGAAGGAAGAGCAAACAGAAGTGGGCTAAGCCTTGAACTCTGCAAACCGCACTCTTAATTTAAAGAAGACTGAAGACAAATGAAATACCGAGCATTAACACAGTAAATGCCATGCTAGTACCAAAGACATGTATCTTCAGTGGAGACATAATGTATGGGAATAACATTTATATCATGTTTATTATAGGAGATCCATCAATAAGGCAGGTGGTTCCTCAAACCACCTTCCTAAGGACGTAGCTCAGAAATGAGAGAGATAAACAGCTATGATTCTTACCGCTTTGACAAAAAAAATCACGTGAGAAATAGATTTTTGTACTGTTTGAGGGCACAGATGATGGGGAAGGGAGGATGGCACCGGTGAGCCGCTGAGATGTGTCACTTTCTTACAGGTTAGGGGGGAAGCAGGCAAAATTTAGGCCTGGATTACAGAACCTGGAAGGCGTGCCTCAAGTGACCCACTTTTTCTGGTGAGGTTTTTATCTCTTTAAGATTCTGTACCCTTCAAAAACAGTACTGCCAGTTGGAAACCAAGTGTTGAAACACAAGCCTATGGGAACATGTCACATTCAAACTGCAGTAGTCAAACTGGGAAGTTAGTTCAGGCTTCCCTCTAGAAAATGAAGTGTGTAGACCAACTTGAAAGCTACGATAAATGATTTCAAAGAATGTTTAAATTATATAGCAAGAACAATCTAGAAAAAAGAAAATATAAATCACAGATAAGTAATTTGGAAAGAATATATCACTATAGATCAAATCATCCTGTCAGTGATAAGATCTGAATATAGTTATATAAAACTATAAAATTTCAATAACTATATCCCTAGAAAAATACAATTTTCTGTAATTTGCTAAAAAGATAGAAAATTAGAAGACATTATCTATTAAAGAAATTGCATCTTTCAAATCACTCAAAACGTCACCCACAAAACCACTTAGTGTTATTGCTTTCATACTTTAAGAAGGAAATAGCAGAACTCTTAAACTATTAAGATAGGAAAGATGAAAGATTTTGAAATTATTATTTGAAGTTGAGTAACTTTGTTGTTGAAATGTGGTAGAAATATTACAGAAAAGAATCTCAGGTCAATCCTGCTGTTAATACAAATACTTTGGAGTAAATATTAACAAATCAAATATCATCTATGGAAATTAAAGTAATAAGCTATAGTTCAGGAATGGCATACTTATAAAATTAAAATTCAATCCTTGAATCTCTTCAAAAGATTAAGCTTCAAGACTAATATTGTTCTTTCAGTAACTGCACAAAGATTTTTATGTAATTCAACAAGAGCTAATTTTAAAACAGAAATCATGCAATAAAAGGCTTCTTTGATAAGTTTGCTTTTGTAAAGTAGGGCATAGAAATCTCCCATTAAACATTATATTTTCTCATGAAAGTTTTCATAATGATAAATTGAAATTATCACTGTGGTTGTAAGTGCCACAGGATACTGCCAATCACTATTGTCAGATAACATTGAACTGAAATTTTTTGTCAGCACAGTAAGCTAACTAATTAATAAATTGTATGTAAGAGTTATAAATGGAAGAACAAAACTACATTTCACACAGATTTTTCTGCAGTTACAAAAAGTCTAAAGAATTTTCAAATTATTTTAGTACATGAATTTAGTGTATTATAAAAACAGAAAGAAAAATTATGTAAAATCATATACCTAGGCAAAAAATGAAATTTAAGGGAAATCAGTTTATAAAGGTTCTGCCCCATAAAGTAACTACCAATAAAATTAGTGACAGATTAACCAATATCTGTATTAAAATTAAAAAATAATCTTGAACATAATTAAATAACCTATAATGAAAGAATAAACACATGGATTTGAAGATTTAATGGTAATATTGCCACTGTCCTAAAAGTGATGTATAATATCAATGTAATGGCAGGCACAAACTAGTAATATAAAAATTATGATTTAAGACATAAGCATAAATTGTTGGATGGAATGTAAATATCAGTAGCAAAAAGAAAAATGCAACTTGATCATTTAACCTATTAAAGGAATAAAAGGAGATGTACAATAAAAAAATAGTGTGTAGTCAAAACTCTAATGAAGGACTCAAAGAAAATGTACATTTTAAATTCATGAAATAATTATCAGACATTAAAAAAATACAGCAGATGACTTGAATGAACACTTAAGGGGTTACCGTAACACCAAGGACATACATAAAGTTGTATAATTACTGTAGTGATGTAGGAAATGTACAAGCTGCAACTGCATTCTATGCAATACCCAAAATAACAAATTAAAAAGGACGTTGGACTGAGTATTTCTCAGGATATACTTTAACTAAGAGCCTCATGCACTGCCAATCTGTGAGCCATTTCAGGTATATTTAAATTAAAATTTACCTTAAGCATGCCACAAAATTCTACTTCAAGTTACATACCGAGAGTAACTACCAAAATGTGAAAAACATTTCATGTGATCACTATGAATATGAGTTTCAACCAACAGAAAAGAAATGCTTACCAATAATGGAACTGACACACAAATGTGTTTTGTTGATAGATTGACATATTGCCAAGAGAAAAATAATTCTTGCAAAAAAATTTGGAGAAGATTTAGGAATAGAAATTCGGCGTTGGGTTTTTTGTGTGATAACATTATTAGCAAAACTGGACACTTAAGTGGATATAAGTATGTGTTTGGTAATAAAACAGAGAAAACTATCCCCCCAAAAAACGTCAGCCTAGATGTCATAGTTGTATGATATTAAAGTTAAGAGACTTCACGAAAGTATCTGGAGATAAGTTGATATAGAGACAGCAAAGGGACCAGCTTGGGGAATTCCTAAATCCACACTTGTAAGTCTGAATAAGAAGAAATGGTACCACAAGAAAGAATGGTGTCCTGAAACAATGTGAAAGGTTTCGAGAATGAAGCAACAATCACACATCCACATGGATTTATTAAGCTACTAGATTAAATGAGGAGCGAATTTCAGATTTGGCAATCATTGGTATGATTATAACAAAAAGGTGTTCCTATTGAGCTGTGGGAATTCTATCTGGATAGGAGATGCTTCAAGAGCGAATGGAAGGAAAGGAGGTAGGACAATTAATGTAGCTCCGCACAAACTTAGCTATAGATGACTAAGAATACAGGCTTAATTTCAAGACCAGGAGTTGTGGAATCTCAGTGATGAAGGAGGAAACAAGGACCCTATCTGCATCTTGAGGTGAGTGGATTCATTCACAGTGCACTCAGAGTACTGGAGACATTTCAGCATATGTATGAGAAGTGAAGGAAAAGCATATGGGGATAGATGCAGGAATTGACTATACACCAAACAGGGTGTATGGAAGACAGAATTAATTCAACATCTTATTTCCCAAGGCCATTCATTATCCTCCTTTCTCTATATTCCTGGAGAATTTTGAATTTTTAAATATGTAGCATAGTGTAGATGAATCTTAATTAAAGTTTGTTTTTAGCTACACAGTTTCCCAAACAAATGCATATTTATTCATTGGGTGGATATACAGAATCAAAACAGAACTTCTAAAATGTATTTGCTCTCAATGGTCGTGGTCTCATCTGATTTTGGCTGACGTTTATTACCAAATTCCTATAGCTACTTAGATATATAACTCTTTTCTCAAGTTAATACTGCCTTTTGTTTATTTTGATCTAGTTAAAATTGTGTTTTGTGAATATGGCAAAGAAAACACCAAATGAGCATGTGGCCTTAGCTAGGGATTTTAAGGAATTCAGAGAACTTTTTGTCTCCTTTTTACCATAGAATTGCATGTTCTGTTATCAAAGGTGGTAAAATAAAAACTTTTTCATTAGAGAACAGAGAGTATCAGGGAAGGAGCCTACCCCAATTGTCTGTCTATGCTGATGTCCCCAGTACAGGTGGCTCATTAGTGTTGGTAATCTATACCCTAATTCCAACAGACATGGTTGAATAATGTGCTGGGTCAATCTCTGCAACATTTCAGGAAAATTCAGTCAGGGTTTCACTTTGGCATCTGCTTCTTGTTACTCTTGTTTCAAGAGAGAATCAGCCATTTGTTTTTGTAATCTACTTAGAGCCTGACATATATGGGTTATTAATGTAAAATTTTCAAATTCATAATTTTTCATTCACTGTGTTGAATAACCCAATGTTTCCTCAGAAACGCCTTGTAGGTGTGATAGTTACCGAAGCCTTAATAGGGGTTGGAACTTTCAATGTGTATAGCCCATAAAAACTGTGTACTAAAGCAGCTACATTTTTCTTAGAGGTTATGTCAATGGGAATATACATTAAACATTATTAAACAGGATTAAACATTAGATATTTTGCCCCTATCAAAAATGACTATTACTTTATCATCCAATGACTTTTTCCCTTAGTCATCTGCCTTGTCCTGCTGAATGATTTCTACTCAAGAGCAGGTGTGTGCAAGTCACTGTCAAATGCTGACTTTTATGCACTGCTTTGAATTATCTGAAGACTATGACACATACACATAAAATAAATGGGAATTGTGGGTAAAGAAGGAACTTTGGAAACATGTTTGAGTTCACTATAAAATGACAGGAACTTTTGGATAACTCCTCCTGAGAAGAGCAAGAGAATAGGGAGGCTGTGGAATCTCAGCAGCAGAAATTGATATCCAAATCCCACCCAAACTGCCATGCAGTGACTCACTGCTAAGAACCTGACACTTAGTGAAGAGTCTCACAATTTTCAATTTGATTGACAATGATCACTCATCTGCTTGTGTTTGTGGCCAAGGGAAGAGAGGGTTCTATCAGCTGTGTGGCCAAGGTTGTGGGTGGAGGGCTCTAGTTCACATGTAGGAAATATGTTTCAGAGTTAATAGAACACCAACATGGACAATTGAGAGAAATAAAAACATCATTTCTTCTCCTTCTTCCTTTACTTCTCTTGATTATTGGATCTTAACATATGGTGTTACTGTATTATTAAATTTTGTTTAATTACATTGTCTCTTTGTGTAGTAACATTTTTATGAACCTTCTACTGTTACATCTTTCTGTCTAATACTGGCTTTAATACATGTCATATTCTGGGAATAAGCAAAACAAACTAAAAACCAAATAGACCTTCTTAACTGAATTATAGCCTTTTTAAAAGTTAAACACAGCAAATGGGATATTTTCTGACAAGGGTTGTCAAATATAAAGAAATGTGGAGGTATGAGTTCTATAAGAGGCAATGTGCTCAACAAATTACAAAATGGGAAAAAGAAAGGGTAGTTAAATAAATGAATGCTCACATACCTCTAAGAATTTCCTAACCATAGTTTTATGGCACCTTACATATTTGAAATACAGATTTCAGTCTAAAATTTAGAATCCCAATCATTGAAAGATATTTACCCCATTGATATTCAAATTTTAGCTTAAACTCTACTTCACTCAAAACCAGTGGAGACACATGAACTATGAACCAAAAGCTGAGGAGCCCCCATGGAACTGGATCAGGCCCTCTGGATAAGTGAGACAGCTTGAACTATCTAGGAGGCTCCCAAGCAGTGGGACCAGAACCTGTCCTCAGTGCATGAGCTGGCTTCTTGGAACCTAGGGCCTATGCTGAGACATTTTTCTCAGCCTTGGTGTAGGGAGGAGGGGACTGGACATGCCTCAGCTGAATCTACCAGGCTGAGCTGAATCCCTAGGGGAGACCTTGCCTTAGAAGAGGTGGGAATGGAGGGGTGGATTGGGAGGGAAGGCTAGGGGGTGGGAGGAGGGAGTACAGGGGAATCCGTGCCTCATATGTAAAATTAAATTAATTATAAAATAAAAAATATATAAATATGGAATCTTCTCATATCCTGCTACTTGAACCTTACTTGAACCTCTCTCAAGGACATAAATATATACAAATAACAAAAGCTATAACTATTTAGGAACAGACATTCTGAAGACAGAATAGAGAAGAGCATCTATATTAAGAGACATTTGTTATTCACAGGTGTATAAGGGACTAAAGAATCTGGTTATCATTTACTGGGTGCTAGGGACTAGATGATACTTTGAATAATTAAAGAATGTCTGTCCTTAACTTTAAATTTCTTGAAATACTTATTACTGTTGACATTTGTGTTGACATTCAAAGAACATTCCAGGGAAATATAAATTTCAATAAGTAATGTTCTCTCTTTCTCTATTGAAATAAGCATAAGCATGTTGTTCAATCACATATTTTGCATGATATAACAATTTTACTCTCATTGGTCTATTCATTTTCCATCCTCTAAACTCCAAATGTGCACTGTAGCGGTTTCCTTATCTACCCATCAGCTGCCCCCACATCTTCTTTCCAGGCTAATGATAAGAGGAAGTAAAGAGAAGAGGCTGTGTGGCAGCTTCAGCTTTGTTTTGTTTTGAAAAACATCCGCAAGTGCTCATAGACCCCAGGTCAATAAATTCCAGCAACTGCATCTTTTTGACACATCAGACCTTTGTGGAATGGATCAACATTAAATTCCATGAATTAATGCTGGTGCCTAATAATCATTCCACTTCCAAAATCCTTCTTGTTAATTAATAAAAGCAAGGTCAACATTGCCTTGCTGGTCTACAAATTATCATCACAAGACTGTCTTGAATCAGCAGGGTTGAGCTGCATAGTCTTCTCAGCAGTTGCTAGCATTTTGGTATGGACACGAGAGGCAGAGACTGTGAAAAGTAGTCCTGAAGCAAGCAAATGACAGCTCCCACAAATGAAGGGAAAAATGTTAAAACAATAAACAAAAGAGAAACAATTACTTGCTCATTACAAACATGTCATATTGCATTCTTTATTTTGATTGTGGAAAATTAGCCATTGACTACCAGGAACAATTGATTTTCTTTCACAGCTGTTTTCTAATTACATCTGAACACAGAAAATTCTAGTGCAGCCATTCAGCTGTTCAAAGGGAATTTTCTTTTATTATTGTTGCTGTTCTGTAAGCTTTGCCCAGCAGTATGACTAACCATCCTTTGAGATTCAACTGCATGTCTATAGATAGAGTTTGGATTAAGAGCCATGCTTTTCAAGGATGTTTTAAGACCTGAAATATTTTAAATTGTACAGAGCTGGACTGGGTGTGCAAGCTGGGTGTGCAAGCTGTTTGACCAGATGCTATTCTATAGCTTTCTCTTTTTTTTAATCATGCCATCAAAACAAGGAAAAATAATAAAACTGTCTTAAACCTGTACATCCGTTTCTTCATCACCTTATAGTCTTCAATTGCATCTATTTTTGTCACTGTGGTTTCTGATGAGAGTTTTGGCACGGTCCTGTTAGGAGGGTGGAGGGTGATGGGCAGTTTCCTGTCAGTTGATTCTGTGTGTAAATTCTAAGCAAAGAGCAGGGAGATTATTAACAGGCAGGATTCCAAGGTTTCAGAGAAGCAATTGAAATTTTGGATGCTTCTCCTAAACTCTTCAGAATTTCTTCCAAAATAATTTCAGTTTTAAAATGAGGCCAGAAATGTGAAAGATGCTCTTGGGAATTTTCTAGGACTTGTGGTTAGTGAGAGTTCTCAAAACACAGCTCAGCTCTGTCCTTCAGAATTTAAAATCTCTGATTAAACTTTCCTGTAATTTATATGAATCAGGAATATTTAAAAAAAATTCTACTAAAATTTACAGAGAAATCTTCAAATAACTATATGTTTTCCCAAAGCCACGGCTTAAAAATAACCATTTAACGCTGAAAGTCTGGGCTGTATCAGCAAGGGATGAGCTCTTTGTGGTTATTTATTGAATGTTTGCTATTTTTGAGACAATTTACCACACACCTGTTTGCCCCATGGCAAAGTCTCTAGTCTGATGAGAACATTAGTCTTTGTTGTTCCTCTGTTGAGGCAGTGTGGTTTTTAAATGTGTTATTTTCTTTGGAAGATGCAAAAGATTGTTCCATATCCTATTGCATTTTAATATTTCTATCACCAATATTAACATTATATTGGTAATTATTGAATTAAGTTAAATTTGGTTTCAGCTTGCCTCAGTACTTCCAATGGCTACATTATTTAAAAAAATGTTCAGTCTGATTGAACAAACAGAAAAGTTTAATTAAGAAGATAGAGGTTGGTTTTGTTTTCAGTGTTTGTTTGCTTGATTATTTATTTGTGACAATAGTTTCGTGTAGCCCAGGGTAGCGCAGAACTCACTATGTAGCTATGGATGATGTTAACCTTCACAACCTCTTGTCTCCACTTACTGATTACTCAGACTGAAGGTCTTTGCTACCACACCCAGCTCTGAGTGTACTTCGTAATAGTTGGTTTGTAGATCTTAACCAATCACCCTAGCCAAGGTTCAGCCTATTTCAGGCTGCCAGTTGATCAGATCACATCCAAAGAAGGCAAACTCTAAACTCAAACTCCAAACTCAAAGTCCTATACCTCACTTCCTCTTTCTTTTCATAAATACATCCTGATTGTGTTAAAGAACCAAGATCTCAGAATTCTGCTGTTCAGAAGGTGCCCTCAGAAATGTATTTACCCTCAGATATTCTGAATGAGTGTGTCTGCTCATTTAAACTCTACTAAACACCTGATGCCATGCTTCCCACCCTGATGATAATGGACTATGCCCCTGAAACTGTAAGCATCTCCCAGTTGAATGTTTTCCCTAATAAGAATTTCTTTTGCCATAGTGTCTCTTCACAGCAATATAACAGTAATGAAGACAACAGCTAATTTAATTGAACCAAATTTGTAAAACACTATTTTTTTTTCACATGACCAAAGAAACCAGATGTATTTAAGGCAACCATGAATAAGTAGCACATATCCACGAGTGGACAGTTCAGAGTTCAATCACTGAAACTGAAGGTGACATTTATATTGCATATCTTCGATTCCTAGTACCCAGGACTGTAAACCAATATAATTGATGGGAGGTAGCAACAATGTCAGAAGGTCAAAAAAATGTTCCAAAGTCTGCTGTTTAAAGGGTATGAAAAAATTAATGTTATTAACAATGGTTTCAGCTTTCTATAACAACTAAGAGGATTTTCAGAAGGGTTTTTCCTAATCAATGAAAAAAAAAATCCCATGTCTTCCTTTCATCAGAAACTGCATAGTTACCCTCAGAGAACAAGGAGGTTTGCTTTTATAGACCTTTCCCCTGCCTTTCCTCCACTGAGCTATATTGAACACTAATAGAAACATAATGTGCATTTTCAAGTCTTCATGTCTCAGTGGATTAGAAAATAATTGAGAAAGTTAGAGTTGAGACTAAGGTAACATTTCAGTATAACAGAAATTCACTCCTAAAAGTCATAAACCAATAACAATGATATTTCAAGTATAGCAATAACTGAAATGTCCTTACTATATGTATATTTCTATCAACTATCAATATCAGCAACAATAAAGCTCAAGGGAGATGAGGAAAATAATATCATCTGATTGCTTTTCTTCATCCTTCTGTACCCAAACCACAATAACAACAAATTCAATTCTTAAATATAAGTATGTTTGATGTGACATAAATTTAGAAAATGATTCTATGTTATACTAGCACATTTTGTAAGTATAATTATAAACAAATTGACATTAAATATCTATGTTAGTGTTCGGTTTGAGAAGTTGAGTTTTTATAGGTTTAGATTATCAACAAAGGAAGTTATTTGGTATTTGGTATTAGGACACACAGACTCTTCATTTCACAGGTGGCAGTTCCAGTGTGTACATCTGTGTTAGTTATTTTTCCATTTCTGTGATAAAACACCATCCACAGAGGCATGTTAAGGAAGATAGAGTTTATTTGGCTTGTGGTTTCTGATGGATTAAACTCCATCATGATGGGTAGAGGCAAGGCAGCAAGTGTCAGACATGGTGGCAGGAGCAGAAATCTGAGAGAGCAGATCTTTAATTACAAATATGAAGAGCAGGAAACAAACCGGGAAAGTAGCAAGTACAAGAAATCTCAAGTCTCACACCATTGCCAAACTTTCTCTAGGAATGCTGCACATCCCCATAACCTCACCCAAACAGTACCATCTGGTAAGCAAGTGTTCAAATGCTGAGACCCTGGGGGACATTTCTCATACTTTTTTTTTTTTTTTTTTATCAATGGGATTAAAATTTATTTTTATTTAAATTATACAGCATGAA
>CABHPP010134839.1:13038-26757 GCA_902168425.1 Peromyscus attwateri
AAAAAAAAAAAAAAAAAAAAAAAAAAAAAAGGAAGGTTAAGGGGCTGGAGAGATGGCTTAGCAGTTAAGAGCACTTACTACTCTTTCAGAGGATTGGGGTTCAGCTCCCAGCACCCACATAGTAGCTTGAAATCATACAACTATAGTTTCAGTGAATCCAGTGACCTCTTCTGGCCTCCCAAAACACTAGGTATGCATATGGTGCACACACACACACACACACACACACACACACACACACGCACACGCACACGCACACGCACATGCACACGCACATGCACAGGCACACGCGCGCGCACACACACATAGGCAAAATAGTCGTACACATAAAATAATTTTTAATTAAAAGAAGGGGGCTGGGGCTGGGCACGGCTTGGTTAGTAAGTGCTTGCACTAGAACATCCATGATTCGGATCCCTAGCACCCATTAATCCCAGCGCTTGAGAATAAGACCACTACCATAATTTCAAGCCAAATTTGAAGCAAGCTTTAATTAAATACTGGCCAGGATGATGGGCCCTGGCCAGGTCCATCCCTGGATTCCCAGAAAATGATGAGGAGTCACATTTTGCAGAGGCTTAGAAAGGCAAACCCATAAGGCTAAGTATTTCCCACCAGTCCAATCTGGGGCAAGCATACAGCCTGACGTACTTCCCGCCTACATATATGATCAAGCACATCTGGTGCAGAGGGGTCAAACAGACTTGTTTAGGGGAGTGCAGACATGTGGCTTATTGTCTCTCATGAACAACAGCCTCCAGCATTTCAGGAACCAGCTGTCCTTGGGCAAGGGGCTTATGGGTTAGAGGCATTTTTGTTTTATGGATCTCTTAGGAATAGTGTAAGAATGATAAGTGGCGCTAGTTACTGGCACTGGTTACCGCACGGAAAGGTCACGGCCACGACTACCCCAGTATCAGTATCAGAGCTTTATTAGGAGGAAGAGGGGTGGGGCACAAGAGAACCAGGCCTGGGAAGGAGCATGTGCAGAGAGAGAAAGATGGTGGGGGGAAGAGAGAACAGAACAGAGAGAGAGGGCGGGGTCTGAGTCACGGCTCTTTAAGGGTTCTCGGTGAACAAGCACAGGCGGGCTTATGGAGGTACACCACGCATGCGCTGATTGCGTGACCACTTAGTCACCAGCGCACACTGATGATGTAAGACAAAAGACCCTTTGCTCAACTCCTGAACTGCGTATGTAGGGTCATGCAGCTGGAGTGAGGGCAGAATTCTAACAGATAGTAATTAAAACTTAAAACATAACTTTGGCTCTCACACATCCATCTAAAAAAAAAAAATCAGGTTTGGAATCAGAGAGAAGCCCAATAGTTAAGTGCACTTGTTCTTACAGAGGACCAGGGTTCAATTCCCAGCACTCACATGAAGAGTCACAACCATCCATACCTTCAGGTCCAGAGGATTCAATGCCCTCTTATGACCTTGGTTGGTGCCAGGCATGTACATAGACACAGACAAACATGCAAGCAAAACATTAAAATACACAGAAAAATGAAGTAAATGTAACAATAACAACAACACAAATGGGTTCAGCGGTTATCTGGTCCCAAGAAATCCCTTTCCCAAAGTCTGTCTTTTAGACAAAAGCCAAGCATCCCGTGAGGGATATGAGAAACAGCTTTTACCTGGGAAAGGGAAGCATTCTCCTTATCTCCGGCAAAGGGACGTCTGGCTCTTCCTTTAACAGATGCCTGCGCGGCCTCTTAGCACATCAAGGTCTATGCTAGCTCCCTGGCTCCTTCAATCTCCACTCACAAGTACTTGCTATGCTCTTCAAATTCCTTCACCCGGTGCACAGGCTCCCCTCCTCCCAGGCACAGGCTCCCTTTAGAACCCTGGAAATACCTCTCCCTCTTCTCTCCGCTCTCCTGTGAGACAGCCTTGGCGGTTTGGAATAAACTTTTTCCTTTTTTACCCACAGAGTGGCTATTTTGGTTTCCTTTACTGCTTCCATTTCACTCGGCGGTGAGAACCTGTAATCCCGCAATGTGGATGCAGAGGCAGGAGGATGCTGGGGCTCACAGGCTACTCTAGCAATCTAGTTCTACTTGAACTCCAGGCTCAGTGATAGACTTCAGGGGCGGCAGAGACTGCTCAAGGATTAGAGCACTTGATGCTCTTGCAGAGGACCTGAGTTTGATTTCCAGCACCCACTTAACAGTCCACAATCATTCCTCTCTCCAGTTCCAGATCTGCTGCTATGTTCTGACCACACACGCATGCATGTAGGCAAAAATATCACAACATGAACTAAAATGAATAAATCTTAAAAAAAAATAAAGTGGAGAATGCTAGAAGACATCCAATATTGACATCTAGCCTCCACACATGCACACTTGTGCACACATACACTCAGACATGCACATGCATGAAAACGTGCACACATACAAACACTCACCAAAAAAAGTAAAAAATAAAAAAGGCTCACACCTCTCTCTTTTGTTATTGTTTTCTTTCTATTTATCATTTTAACTTTTGTGTGTATGGGCATTTTGCCTGCACGTGTGTACATACACCATGTGCTTACAGAGCTTGCAGAGGCTGGAAAGCACCAGGTTCTCAGAACTGGGGTTACAGATCGTTGCTAGCCACCCTGTGTACACTGGGAACCTAACTATGGTACCAGCTCTCCAACCCATGTCCTTGTTTATTTTCTAAACATAACATTCTCTGGGAGGATCAAACACAGGGCCTAACACATGCTAAGTGTTAGAAACAAACAAACAATAATCACAAACACAGGAATGCTTTGTCGAGGTGTCTCGGTTAGGGTTTCTGTTGCTGTGAAGAGACATCATGACCACGACAACTCTTATAAAGAAAACATTTAGTTGGGGTGACTTACATTTTCAGAGGTTTAGTCCATTATCATCATGGTGTGGCATGATGGCATGCAGACCGACTCCTGAATCTCAACAGACTAGGCTGGGCCTCCCACCCCAGGATGCTGATTAAAGAGACGGAACGGCAAACAATTGTCCGCACAGCCAATTCACCGTGCCAATGAAGCAACCTTGAATCTAGGATGGAGTCAGCGGTTGGCTGACCTGGGTTAGCCATGAAGTTCTTGGAGGACTTTGCAGGGCCGCTTGAGAGGACAGGAAGTGACTTGGGAAGAGTTTGGGGGATTTTTCAGGTGCTGGAGATTCCAGAAAACGTGGAGAGAGGGTCAGCCAGTCGCTCTGCTCTCCTTGGATTTTTCAGGTCTTTATCTCAATTTTTGATTCCCAAGTTTTTGTTATACTAGAACAAGTTAGATAATCGTTTCATCTGGCAGATATAGGAGAATTAATCAGAACAAAGAAAGGGGCCAAGTGACCCCAAGGTCACCTTTGGGGCACTGCTATGTGTTTTAAGTTTAGATGAAGAGGTATGAGTGACTAAGTTGTCCTAGTCAAGGTATGGCCACACCCGCCAATGTCTCAGCTCTGGTCCTATAAGGTGGCCTGTAGGAAGTTGTTCATTGTTAAGGCCACAGGCGGCCAATCATATTCCTACAAGAAGATCTGCCTCAGGGTAATAGCCTCTGCATCATAAATAAATGCTTCCATCCTGGGGGGCAGGGGGCGGGGAGTGTCCTGCCTGCAGGTCTCAATTTCCCAGAACTGGAGTGTCTGTAGACACTGATCATTAGCTAGGAAGATACGAATGGCCTGTGAGAGGCCTCGGCAGGTTTGGACCATGGGATGGAGTTGAGTCAGCCTCCAGCCCTGGAGCAGTGGCCCCAGGCCCCTTTCACCCAGACCTAGTGGGTATGAACTGTTACATGCATAGCAAGCCTGCAGCCCTCTTAGAGACTGGGAGTTGAGGTGGGGTAGGAGCAGTAAGTCTGTCATGGGTATGACTGTCTGAATGCATGCCAGAATCGTTCACTGCTTCTGGAAGACACTTCCTGGTGTCTGCTCCCTTGACAGGCACCATGGAAGTGGCATCTCAGCAAACTTGGAGAGTGAATGGGTGTTGGTGGGAGCTACGGTGTGGCCAGTGTCAGTGGCGAGGAGCAGGAGAGGGACAAGGCACGGGGTCATACAGCCACACTGAGTGAGTGGGAGCTGTAGTGTGGAGACAGGAGTGTAGCCCACAGGGGTCATGCCTCACCTCAGATATCACTGGTGAGAAACTGCCTGAATGACGGCTGCGTGACCTTAGTTCGGTGTTCCACGGGGCCTTCCTAGGCAAGCCGTGACATGATGAGGGCTAGAGACTGGGGGTTCTTTCTTGTTTCTTTGTGGATCCATGCCACTCGGGGGTCTCTCCGGATTTCAGGGTAGAGAGGCTGTTGCCCCAACCACTGCTGACACCTCAGTCTCCATCACTCAAAGCCACTGTGCTCAGTCCTCGGAGCTCCAGGGCTGACTGTGACTCATCAGGGTTCAAGAAGACCCTGACCTGCTCCAGATGCTTGGCTTGGGGACTCAGTCCTGGGAAATTCCAGCTCCTGGGTACCACCCAAACAGGAATGCAAGTGACTCCACCCTAACTCTGACTAAGCTACCATAGAGAAGTGGTGATGGGGTGTGCAGACCTTATAGTCATTAAAATAGTTCCCACCTCTCTCCAGCCCTATATTAAATGAAGCTCAGGTGAGGAAGGACACAAAACAGACATGCAAACCATGGAGCCAGGTAGAGGCTGCCTGGCTTCTGCGGCCACCGTGAAAGAAAAAGATGCATTTCTATTGAAATGGCCTGTGTGTGTGTGTGTGTGTGTGTGTGTGTGTGTGTGTGTGTATACACACAGAGGCTGGAAGTCAACATTGACTTCCTCCTCTTTGGCTCTTCAACTTATTTTTTGAGACAGGGTTTCTCACTGAACCTGGAGTTCTCTGTCCCTACAGGGGTCTCCAGGATCCCCCTTGCTGAAGGGTCCATAACACGCCCCCAAGGTCGGGCGTGTTTGCACATGCCCGGCGGACACTTCTGCCTAGCCAGTTCCAGGTCAGGATAGCCATTTCTGGATCAGGGCGTCTCTCGTAACCAGGACGCCCGGCGGACCTGGACACTTCCGCCTAGCCAGTTCCAGGTCAAGATAGCCATTTCCAGGTCAAGGTGTCTAGCGTGACCAGGATCCGTGACATCACATGTCCACGCAAGTGCACAGCGTGTCTACGTGATCTGCGTCGACCTGTACACGCCCCGCCTTTATAAACCGCCGCCATGACCCGGACCTCCTCTCTCCACACACGTGTTTCTCCAAGGTCTGGTCACGTTCTGTCCCTTTCCTCTCAATAAACTCTTATTAGCAGATTCTGTCGTGTTTTGTGACATTTCCTTGCAGGGTAACAGCGCAAATAACTAACACTTGCTTCCATCCCCTCCCTGACATTCGGGTTACAGACATGCACTATCATGCTCTGCTCTTTACCTGGGTCCTGGGGAACCGACCTCAGGTCCTTCTTGTGTTTGTGCAGCAGGTGCTTTATGCTCTGGACGTTTCCTCAGCCCCCCCTTTCTTTCTCTTTTTTCTTTCCTTTTTTGTTTGTTTGTTTGTTTGTTTGTTTTCAAGACAGGGTTTCTCTGTGTAACAGCCCTGGTTGTCCTGGAACTCGCTCTGTAGACCAGGCGAGGTTCTCCTGCCTCTGCCCCCTGAGTGCTGGAAATTAAAGACGTGCACCACCATGCCTGGTTAAATGCCCCTTTCTTTGAGACTGTGTCACATGTAGCTCAGGCTGTCCTTGAACATGTAATGGAAGATGATTTTAAAGTTCTTGATTTTCATGCCTCTACTTCCCAAGTACAGGAATTAATGTGTGCACAAAGTACTGAGTGTTGAATTTTAAAATTGGCGTGGTGGCGACCTTGGCACATGGAGCCAAGGTGCCCCACAGCAGGTGAGGGAGACATGCCATGCAGATATGGTGGGCAGTGGCCAAGGGGGCACAGTGGAAAGTCACTCACACCATGCAGACACGGCACTCACGTGGAAAGTTTCATTGAGGGGAAGGGAGAAGGGAAGAGAGGGAAGAAGAGAAAGAGAAAAGGGAAGAAAGGAACAGAGGAGGTACGCACTACCTCATGGAGAGAGAGAGACAGAGACAGAGGGAAAGAGAGACAGAAACAGAGAGACACATACAGAGAGAGACAGAGACAGAGAGACAGAGACAGAGAGAAAGGAAGGAAGAGAAGGAGAGAGGAGGGAGGGATTTTTTCTTTTCTTTTTTTTTTAAGCTTTTCTTTTTTTTTTTTTTTTTTAAAGATTTATTTATTTATTAGGTATACAGCATGAATGACCACAGGCCAGAAGAGGGCACCAGATCTCATTACAGATGGTTGTGAGCCACCATGTGGTTGCTGGGAATTGAACTCGGGACCTCTGGAAGAGCAGTCAGTGCTCTTAACCTCTGAGCCATCTCTCCAGCCCCGGATTTTTTCTTAAAGGGGACTTTATGTAAGATGATGTGGTCAGGACTCTGGGCGGGTCCCCAAGGGGTGGGTCTGAATGCTAACATTCCCTAACACTGAGGGTCAACTCCAGGACTCGCTGCTTACTAGATAAGAGCTCCATCAACAATCCTCCACTGAAATAAAGTCCCCAAAAGGCTAATCCATGGAGACAGGAGTAGATTAGAGGTTGAGAGGGTCGGGGTGGGAGAGGTCACTGTTCAAAGGTCACAGGCTTCTTTGTGGAATGCTGTGATGACAGGTGATGAGACTGTATAGCTCTGGGAAGACACAAGAGCTTCATCCCAGTCACAAGAGTCATCGTCAAGAGGAGACCACAGCAGAGCGGCGGTGGCGCATGCCTTTAATCCCAGCACTCCAGAGGCAGAGGCAGGCGGAACTCTGTGAGTTCGAGGCCGGCCTGGTCTACAGAGTGAGTTCAAGGTCAGCCAAGGCTACATAGTGAGACCTTGTCTCAAAAACAAACAAATGCCCAAAAGAAAACAAGAGACAACAACACATGTTTATGTGCACACAGAAAAGGAGAACCATTATTCACTGCTGCTGGGGATGTAAATTAAAGGTGGGTCTCTCAAAAAATTAGTAGAACTATTATATGAGCCAACTATTCCACACCTGGATATATACTCAGGGACTCTATGTCTTACCACAGAGATACCTGTGCATCCATGTTTACTGAGGCGCTATTCACAATAACAAGGGAATGGAGCCAGCTCAGATGTCCATCAACACATGAGTGGATAACACAAAGATAAAATGACATTTGCAAGAAAGTGGGTGGACCAGAAAGTATTATATTAAGTGAATTTACTTAGATGCAGAGGTTAAAAAAAATCACATGTTGTCTTTCATATGTGGATACTAGATTATACACACACACATACACACACATATATATTATACACACACACACACACACACACACATTTGTGAGTAGAAAGGAGACTGTAAATTGGGAAAGAGAGGTGTTGAGGAAAGGGGTGAGAGATAAGGCCCAAGCGGCCTGGAAGCAGAGAGGAGGCTATGGGGAGTGGAGTTTGGGAGAATGGTAGACAAATCAATAAAAACTAATTTTGTTTGAAAATGCCAGAGTGAATCCTGATATTACATAGGATAATTTAAAATTTTTCAGTAAAAAAGGATGGAAACATCAGCAGCAGAGGAAGAAGAGCAGTAGCAGCAGAAGATGAATGCTTCTGAATGGTGGGCGCTGATGTCTTAGGAACGGGCGTCAACTGCTAAATAAACGCGCACTCGCTCCTCAAGTGCCCCCACCCCAGAGGAGGAAATAGTACAGGACAATGAGCATTAACAACTTGGAGCACACGGAGACCAAGGTGGCCTCTAACACGTCAGAGGAACAAAGGGATTCGGCGGTTTTACCGGAAACAATGGAAGATATGGAAGCTGCTCTGACAAAAGTGTGCTGTGTGTCTGTCTGCCGTCCTGGCACTCGGGAGACAGAGCAGGACGAGCAGGGCCAGCCTGAGCTACATAAGACCCTGTCAAAAAGGAGAGCAAAAGAACAGTAAAGGGAAACTTCCCTTTGCTGCCTGGGGCGTCTTTAGGTGCTGGAAGCTCTGGTCAGAGACTGTCAGGTGCTGGGTGAAGCGTGTTCTCTATTGGTTGCTACTGTGGGCTATTTGCGTGGACTGTTTGCTTGGACTGCTTGGACTGAAGCATGCTGGGCAAGTGTTCTTGCCCAAGTGGCTGGCTGTCCTTGTCCTGGTTTATGTAACAGGCTATCCTTTGGAACATTTCTTGTGAAGATTCCCTCATGACTGACCCAGTTCCATTTTGCCAAGCTTAGGCACAAGTGGTTCCCTTTTGAATCTGATTACTTTCATACAAACTACCAAAGACGGGATGTTGGGGGACCAAAGCAAGACTGATGGGTTTGAGTGACACTTGACACCCAGTTGGTGGCACTGTTTGGGATGTTATGTGTCCCTCAGGAGGTGGAGCCCCACTGGAGAAAGGTCATCATTTGGGGTGGGCTGTGAGAGTCAATAGTTGGCCCCACTTCATAATTGTGGTTGAAGATGGGATCTCTCAGCCTCCTGTTCCAGCCACCTGCTGCCAAGCCTCCCTCACCTTGATGGACTCCCCCTCTGGAACCACAAACCAAAATGGAATGTTGGGTCATGCTTTTGGTCACCACGTTTTATCACAACAATGAAAATGTAACTAATACAATGTACATCTTTGAGGGCCAGAGCCCTATGGAAGCTTCCAGGGGGACTCCAGGGTGTTTTGGAGAGGCATTGGTTCAGGACCCAAGGTAGGTCATCCAATGAAACCCAGACAGAAGCGAACAAGAGGTAAGACCCCCTTAGAAAATCCACCCTCCTCCTGCCTGAGCACATCATAGAACCACACCTCAAGATAAGAACCCTCTAGCAATGCCTCACTGCCCCGAGTCACCAGGTTTCATGGCTTTCTTCCAACAAAAATGATTTCCAAGGTGTTTCAGTGCCTGGAAGACTGGAAGGTCCCATGTATCAGGCAGAATGTCCACGAGAGCCCCACCTCACCCTTCATGGCTTCCTCAACTCATTTTGCCAAGTTTGACAGAAGTGACTCCATATTGAATTCCACAAAGCTACCAAAAAGAGGAGGTCTGGGGACCAAAGCTAGACTGGAGGCACAGCACTCTGTACTCTGCATGTTCAGACAGCATCTTGCTGACATCGACAGCCCTCTGTCCCCTAACTGGTCACCTGGGAAACTGAACACGGGCTAGGCTCTTGATATTAACGGTGACATGTCCTGAGATGTCCCTGGTGATGGCTTGGGGACACCAGACACTGCACTGCCTGGTCTCACCTGAAGCTGGCTCAGAACCAGCACCCAGTGTGACTCTGACTGAGTTGGAGACCCCAAGCAGTCACCTTGGACAACAGGACCTTGCAGAGTTGTAAAGAGTCTTTGAAAAGGAGAACAAGCAGAGCTTGATGGCAAGTCGCACAAGAGGAAGGGAGCATCACAAGATGGTCCCCAAAACTGGGGGAATTCTTAGACTCCAGTCAATTTGGGGCAACAAACGCGCACACACACGGAGTCAATTTAGTTGCTTCTTTGTAACTTGTTTTACATTTGTGGTATATATGTGTGTGTATACTTTGTACATCTTCACTACCATATGGAGGTCAGAAGACAGGTATGAGAGTCAGTTCTCTCCTTCCATCGTGTGGGCCCCAGGACTGAACCCAGGTCATCGGGCTTGGAGGCAAGTGCCTTTATCCATGGAGCCATCTTGGCAGCCCTAATTTAGTTGATTCTTAATTTGTTATAACGATGAATTAAACTAACAGATGTTAATGATTAGTATCCACATTGTGGTAGATCGAATGAAGTGTGCGCAGTAAGTCCTGGGCATTTGAATACTTGGTTCCCAGCTGAGGGTTGTTTGGGGAGCATTAGGAGATGTGGCCTTGCTGGAGGAAGTGTGTCACAGGGGGTAGGTTTTGAGGTTTCAAAAGACTCCACCATTAAGACAGCCTTTCTCCACTTCCTGTTTGTGGGTCAGGATGGGAGCTCTCATTTGCTATACCAGCTGCCCTACCCACCTACTTCTAAGACATGATGGTAGGGGACTCTCACCCCCCTGGAACTGTAAGCCCATATAAACCCTTCCTTCTATAAGTTGCCTTGGTCATGTTGCTTTATCACGGCAATAGAAAAGTGACTAATGCACATATCGTGTAGAATGATAACAGTTCAACCAAGAAAAGGCACCCAGAAGAAAAATGGGCAAAGACTGAATTCCTTCTCAAAGAATTTTTTGAGATTTTTAAAGATGCCTAAAACCACCAGTCATCAATGGAATCTGAGTTAAAACATCAAGAGGCAACCTTTTCATTAAGAGTACAGTCCAGAGCTGTGGAAGTGGGGGGTTGTAGCTGTTCTCAGGTGGCCAGGAACATCTGTTAAAACTCTAAACAAGTGTGCATTTCCTTTGACCCAGTAACTAGCTTGGAGAAACTCAGACCACAAAACCTCACACAAACACACACGCTCAAAAATAGTCACCGAAGCAATGTTTTTGAAACAAGAGTCTCACCATGTAGCTCAGGCTAGCCTTAAAATCATCACAATCCTCCTGCCTCAGGTTTGCAACACTATGTTTATTTAGCTTAGCATTTCATTCATTTGTTCTATTAGCATAATTAGTTGTACCAAATGATGATGCTAGCTGCTCTCACTGCTGTCACACCCTGCAGAAACAGCTGGGGAGGAAGGGTTTGTTTGGCGGCTCCCTGTGGCAGCAGAAGCGTCTGCCTGCTTCTTCACATGGCAGCCAGGTCAGGCAGCAGAGAAAGTTCTAGAAGCCGGGATAGAATGTAACTTCCCTTCCCATCCACCGACCTGTTTCCTTCAACTGTGCCCCACCTCTCAAAGGCTCCGTAACCTCCTGAGGGTGCCGTCAGGTGAGGCTCACGTGTTCAGGATTGTGAGGAGCAAGTTACACATACACCAGAAGATGGTTGTGATAGTTTGAATGAAATTGGCCCCCATGATCTCATAGGGAGTGGCGCTCTGAGGAGGTAGGGCTTTGTTAGAGTGGGTGTGGACTTTGGCAGGAAGTGTGTCTCTGTGGGGGCGGGCTTTGAGGTCTCTTTTGCTTTAGCTTCACTCAGTGTGACAGACAGACCACTTCCTGTTGTCTGTAAGATGTAGAATGCTCAGCTGCTTCTCCAGCACCACGTCTGCCTGCATGCTGCCATGTCCCTCCATGATAATAATGAGCTGAACATCTGAGCTGTAAGCAAGCTACCTCAATTAAATGTTTTCATTTATAAGAGTTGCCATATAATGGTTCTTTCTTTATATCTCTAGCTCTCAAATAATGACATGGAGACTTTCTACTAATTATGAAAGCTTGGCCTTAGTTTAGGCTTATTCCCAACTATCTCTTAAAGCTTAAATTAACCTATTTATATTAATCTATGTTTTGCCACATGGCTCATTACCTCTCCTCAGTACTGTATGTCTGACTTCCTCTGCATCTGGCTGGAAAATCTCCCTAGCCTCCAATTCTTTTCTAGAGTTCCTATCTCTCCTTGGAAGTTCCGCCTATCCTCTCTTGCCTAGCTATTGCCTATTCAGCTATTTATTAAACCAATCAGAAGGTGCCTTTAGGCAGGTGAGGTTAAACAGAGACACATCTTCACACAGTGTACAAAAAGATTATCCCAACATATCCCCCTTTTAGTTCAATAAAAAGCTCCTTCTCTAACATCAATAAACTATATACAATAAGAACAATTATCAGGTAAGAACTGCATTTGGAGAAGGTGCTCTATTATCTGTTCTATCTTGATGAGTCCAAAGTTTTATACTTAAATTACTTTCTATCATAACTTATATTACCAACCTAAAAATATCTTTTTAGACCTTAAAACATTTTCTTTTTTAAAAAATTTATTTATTTATTTATTTATTTATTTATTTATTTATTTTGGCTTTTTGAGATAGGGTTTCTCTGTGTAGCTTTGTACCTTTCCTGGAACTCACTTTGTAGCCCAGGCTGGCCTCGAACTCATAGAGATCCACCTGGCTCTGCCTCCCAAGTGCTGGGATTAAAGGCGTGTGCTACCACTGCCCGGCTCTTAAAACATTTTCTTAGATAAACAATTTAAGCTTTTATGTCTCTCAAACTTTATAAACTTTACATCTCTTTTGTGAGTTTCTTTTCTGAATTTGGTTAACAAGGAAAACTGTAAAACTATAACTATCTAGTCTTCAACACCATCAGAGACCCAAGGATAAACTATTACCTGAGTAAACAGGAAGTACAGAGCAAGCAACTTCCAAAGCTATAGAAATGACAGAGACAGATGATTGCCTAGATAGTTACCCGAGGCTCCACTGCAACATTGAGCATCTTCAGCCTACAGGCCTAGAATATCTGACAGACTTTTCTGTGAAGCAGGAATTTTGACTGGCCTACCCTGTCTTGACAAAGTTTGGCAGTCAACCTCCTTTGTGCAATGCTTGTTCAATTTGGACAGTATACTGTCATCAGTCAAGGCAAGGGCAGTATTTTGCCCAGTGGATAACTTTGCCACATTTGAAGCAAACTCCATATGCAGGTTCTTCAATGCCCATTATTTTCTTTGAAATAGATTGGTGCTGCCAGGGAAGATGTATCTCACTACAATGAAAAGCCTTATGTTATTAAAACATCTTAAATGCCATATTCTGTAGATCTCTGAAATGTTTGAATACCACCTATCTATCTAAAATATAACTCTGTTTAACCTTGAAAACATACCTAACATGACTAAAAGTTTGATTGCTATAGCTGACTAACTACTAACCTGAGTTTCTTAATTATCCTAAACAGTGTGTAATAATAGCTTTCAAGAACTAGAACTTTACATTTTTAAATTAGTTGCATAGGTGCAATACCTTAAACAAGAGTAGAAACATATATACAGCATGTTGTAACAAAAATAACCAATATACAAAAAACCATACCAATGTAAAATGTTTGAGACTAGTTGATTTTTAGGTTAAAAGTAGATTCAATAATCTACCCTTTTATCTTATAGTTCCTACAGCCCCCCTTTTTTCTTTTCATCCTGTATCCCTCTTTCCCCCCCAAACACTAGATAGGAGAGAATGAGGGATAGAGGAAAGGAAAGGAAAGGAAGAGATACCTAAATCTAAACTCCTTTGCTTAGTTTTCTCCCTAACCATGACCAATAACAACTTGTAGCCATCCCTGCTAAATGATGACAAACGTCCATAACCCACCAAATGACCAAAAACTACACGTCCCATCTCTCAGGAATGTGGACATCATGTCTTTAAAATTGCTTCCTGATGTCTGGGGGTCATGGCATCTTTAAGGGACCCTAAAAAAATTGGAATGATGATCCTGGGAGAGCTAGCTGTATCATCTGTTGTCCAGTCTCTGTGTGATGGGAAAGTACAGGACTTATCTGAAGTCTTGACTGGAGTACTCTGTGAGGCTGGACCCTCTCAGCTAGCTGCTTTGAAATTGTCCTGGATGCAGATTTTTGAGGAAATGGCAACAGAAACAGTCTGAGAGGCTGGATCACCTGGGCTACTTGTCTTCATTGGTGTCTGGTCCTTTTGTTCTGAAAACACACAAACTTTTAAAGGCAACATACACATCTGTATTTACACAAGAATGGAATGTGTGTCATGCGTAAATCAGCTAAAGATGATTTTTGTCCTATGTTTGAGCAGGTAAAAGGCATCTGTCAACTTTATAAGTCTGTTTGGACTGCATAACCAAACTGTAATATAAATCTCCATCCATGCCATA
>CABHPP010134841.1:1308-16613 GCA_902168425.1 Peromyscus attwateri
ATCTGTTCAGAGAGCTATGTTTTACTTAAGTTGTGTAAATGAGATTCCTATTCATCTTCTCCTTCACTGTTTGATTTACGGCAGACATTTTTCTATACACTAATCCATAGTCTAAAAAGATTTTAGCCTGGGCTGGTGAGGTGGCTCAGAGGTTAAGAGCAGTGGCTGCTCTTCAATTGGTCCTGAGTTCAGTTCCCAGCAACCACATGGTGGCTCACAACCATCCAAAATGAGATCTGGTGCCCTCTTCTGGCCTGCAGGCAACATGCAGGAGGAATATTGTATACAAAATAAATAAATAAATCTTTTAAAAAAAAAAAAAAAAGATTTTAGCCTCCCCTCCTGAAAGTACGGCCAGCATTTTTTTCATCAGCTTGATATGGTACAAATTCTTACCCTAATAGTGAAATGTTTCACTAAAGCTTGCCCAGTGATTGGGTAAAACCAAAACTTTACTATAAGCCAACATCATCCAAGAGTCCCCCCTGCTAGGTAGCCTCCCCAGATCTGTGGATTGCAGTCCGATTGTCCTTTGCTTTATATCTAGTATTCACTTATGAGTGAGTACATACCATGTTTGTTCTTCTGAGTCTGGGTTACCTCACTCAGGATGATATTTTCTAGTTCCATCCATTTTCATGCAAATTTCATGATGTCATTGTTTTTCTCTGCTGAGTAGTACTCCATTGTGTATATTTACCACATTTTTTTTTTTTTTATCCATTCTTCAGTTGACAGGCATCTAGGTTGTTTCCAGGTTCTGGCTATTACAAATAATGCTGCTGTGAACATAGTTGAGCATGTGTCCTTGTGGTGTGATTGAGCATTCCTTGGGTATAAGTGGTATGGCTAGGTCTTGAGGCAGATCGTTGAGGAGTGTTCCCTTTGCTCCACATCCTCTCCAACATAAGCTGTCTTCAGTTGTTTTGATTTGCATTTCTCTGATGACTGAGGATGTTGAGCATTTCCTTAAACATCTTTCAGCCATTTGAGATTATTCTTTTGAGAATTCTCTGTTTAGCTCTATAGCCCATTTTTTAATTGGATTGTTCAGTATTTTGATGTCTAGTTTCTTGAGTTCTTTATAAACTTTGGAGATCAGTCCTCTGTCAGATGTGGGGTAAAGATCTTTTTCCCATTCTATAGGCTGTCTTTTTTTCTTATTGACCGTGTCTTTTGCCCTACAAAAGCTTCTCAGTTTCAAGAGGTCCCATTTATTAACTGTTGCTCTCAGTGTCTGTGCTACTGGTGTTATATTTAGGAAGTGATCTCCTGTGCCCATGCATTCAAGAATACTTCCTACTTTCTCTTCTATCAAGTTCAGTGTAACTGGATTTATGTTGAGGTCTTTGATCTACTTGGACTTGAATTTTGTGCATGGTGACAGATATGGTTCTATTTGTAATCTTTTTTTTTTTTTTTTTTTTTTGGAGCTGAGGATCGAACCAGGGCCTTGTGCTTGCTAGGCAAGCGCTCTACCACTGAGCAAAATCCCCAACCCCTATTTGTAATCTTTTACATGTTGACATCCAGTTATGCCAGCACCATTTGTTGAAGATACTTTCTTTTTTCCATTGTATAGTTTTGGCTTCTTTGTCAAAAATCAGGTGTTCATATGTGTGTGGATTAATGTCAGGGTCTTCAGTTCGATTCCATTGGTCCGTATGTCGGTTTTTATGCCAGTACCAAGCTGTTTTTATTACTATAGCTCTATAGTAGAGCTTGAGGTTGGGGATGGTGATGCCTCCAGAGGTTGCTTTATTATACAGGATTCTTTTAGCTATCCTGGGTTTTTTGTTTGTCCATATGAACTTGAGTGTTGTTCTTTCCAAGTCTGTGAAGAGTTGTGTTGGGGATTTTGATGGGGATTGATTGCACTGAATCTGTAGATTGCTTTTGGTAAGATTGCCATTTTTACTATGTTGATTCTACCTATCCATGAGCATGAGAGATCTTTCCATTTTCTAGTATCTTCTTCAATTTCTTTCTTCAGAGACTTAAAGTTCTTGTCATACAGGTCCTTCGCTTGTTTAGTTAGTGTTAGCCCAAGGTATTTTATATTATCTGTGGCTATTGTAAAGGGTGATGTTTCTCTGATTTCTTTCTCAGCCCTTTTATCATTTGCAGTGCACACTTTTGACAGGCACCAAACTCTAGAATGAAATATGTGGAAAGCTTCACTATGATATATGATATAGTATTTATATACTAACATATATGATATAGTATCTGTTATTTGTTTGGTGTCTTTCCCTCTCAGCTAATATTTAAAATCCATAGGGGAGATACTGAAGATGTAGTTCAGTTTGTAGAGTGCTTGCCTAGCATGCACAAAGAATTGGGTTCAATCTCCAGCACCCATTAACTGGATATGGTAATGCATGCCTATAATCCAGGAGGATCAGAAGTTAATGGTCATCCTTGGCTACAGAGAGGCCATCCTGAGTTACATGAGTGCCATCAGAAAGAAAGAAGGAAAGAAAGAAAAGATCTGCTTGAGAAGGTTTTTATCTGTTTTGTTGTCTAGAACAAAGTTGGTATTCTGCAGTTATTTTAGGGATGGTTAGAATGAATGCATATCCTAAATTCAGACTAAAATATTACTGTCCCAAAAAGACCACTCTGAAAATTACCACTTACAGAATCCAGAGACAAAAGGAAGACACGAGGTTTTAGTTTAAAAAACTATTGATCACAGCTTTAAACCAGAGACAGATGGAGCTGCAAAAGACAGACCCAGCTACAAAATTGTGAAAAGGTGCCTATGTTTACTTTTTCAAAGTTCAGTGAAGCTTTCCACATGTTTCATTCTAAAGTTTGGTGCCTGTCAAAAGTGTGCACTGTGTGTAGTTTGGTTCTCTCTGCATCTGTCTCGCTCAAGCTCTCAGTGACACTGCTTTCCCAGCCAGTTGGGTTTGACACCATAAATTACCACTCTCCAACTGGTTTGAAGTCCTTCTGCGAGGGTGGCAAACAGAACATCAGGTAACAGTAGACCACTGGTTTGCCTGGCCACAGGAAGGCCTCCTTTCCCTATTTCTAAAGTTTTTTCCGGTGATGTTCAACATGTGGGTGATACTTGTATCCTAAGCAGCACATTTTCTGCAAGTTTTTACCAGTTTGCTCTGCTTTTATGGTGCTAGGGACCATATGAATGTGACACAAGCACTTTTTTTTTAAAGATTTATTTTTATTTTGTATATTGCTGTTTTGTCTGTATGTCTGTGCACCCACATGGGTGCAGTGCCCTCAGAGGCCAGAAAAGGACAGGCATCAAATACTCTGGAACTGGAGTTACATTTGTGAGCTGCTATGTGAGTGGGTGCTGGGATTCAAACTTAGGTCGTCTAGAAGAGCAGTCAGTGCTCTTAATGGCTGAGCCATTTCTCCGAGACAAGCACTCTTGTCTCTAGCACTAAGCCATATCCCAGCCCCGGGTTAGATTTGTTTGTGTTTTTCTGTTAGTTTGCATGTGTATGCCTGTCTATATGTGTGTGGGCGGGTGTTCTGGTGCAGGAGCTTGTGGAATCCCAGGAATGATGTTGAATGTCTTCTGCCGCTCATTGTTTTCCATTTTATAAATTGAATCAGGGCCTCTTACTTGAACTTAGAGCTCACCGATTCAGCTATTCTATCTAGCCAGCTTGCTCCAGGAATCTCCTCTCTCTGCCTCCTGCATGTTGAGTTTCAGGTGGGCACTATGCCACCAGCATTTGGTTGAGTTCTGGTGATTCAAACGCCAGTCTTCATACTTACATGGCAAGCACTTTATCCACTGAGCCATCTCCCCAGCCTTGTATGTTAGGGGTTTTGTTTGTTTGTTTGTTTTGTTGTTGGTTTGGTTTGGTTTTTCTAGACAGGCCTTCTCCATGTAGTCTTCTTGGTGCCTGTCCTGGAACTCACTCTGTAGACCAGGCTGGCCTTGAACTCACAGAGATCCACCTGGCTCTGCCTCCTGAGTGCTGGGATTAAAGGCGTGCGCCACCACCGCCTGGCTAAATTAGGTCTTTTAAATGTTGCATTTTATGACTGTTCACTGTTAGAAATGTAGGAACTGAGATGAATTGTTGTTCTCAAAGAATCTCAATGGGTAGTACCTTTCCTTTGAGCTCCTTGTTGGTCTCTATAGATTTGAAAAATCTTCCTCTGTTGTGTCATCCAACCCAAACATAATGCTCATTTTTTAGTTGGGTACTCATCATATACTTAGAAGTATCTTAGGGATTTCAAATTGCCCATGGCAGCCCTGTGATTCTTGGTATACAATCCTTCACATAACCACGGTTTCGGCACAGCCCTTTTGTATCAATTCTTGAAGTTCTAACAAAGTTTAGGTTGTATATTTGAGACCAGCCTGTATCACTAATCCCAGGTAGTCCTTGTAGATTTTTTAGTTTTCAAGTAGAGTGAAGACATTCAGGACCTTAAAATTTGTTTGGTTGTGGCTAGGGATTTGTGTATGCTAAACCTATGCTGTGCCACTGAGCCCTAGAAATTAGTGGTTGTCTTTAGTAGCAGATTGGCCATTGCAGTCTGCAAGTTGGGATGTGTGGATAGCCACATGTGCTTCCTTCATTTTTCTCTCCAGGCATCTCCCCTCAGATGGAGGTCACATGTGTACCCACCCCCACAAGCACAGTGTCCTCTATAGGGAACACAAATGGAGAAGAAGTGGGACCATCCGTCTACCTGGAAAGGCTAAAAATTCTCCGACAACGGTGTGGTCTTGACAACACAAAGGTACTGCTCCTTTCTTTCTGTGGGGATGGAGAGCAGGTCAGGGACACTGGAGCAGAGTTGCATCTTGACTGCTTCCCCTGAACTGAGGTAGTGTCTCTCTGTCTTCTCTCAATAGCAAGATGACCGGCCTCCACTGACCTCTTTGCTCTCCAAACCAGCAATTCCTCCAGTTGCCTCTTCCACAGACATGCTCCACAGCAAGCTCTCACAGCTGCGGGAGTCCCGCGAGCAGCACCAGCACTCAGACCTGGATTCCAACCAGACCCACTCTGCAGGAACCCTGACCTCCTCCTCCTCCACAACTAACATTGATGACTTGAAAAAGAGACTGGAGAGAATAAAGAGCAGTCGTAAATGAAGCTGCCCATCCCTCAGCAAGCACTCTGCAGCTTTAGTTTACTAATCTAGAAACCCTGTAGTGTGAAGTGGCCGCTGCAGGCCTCCTGTCCACAGACTGGTTGTGTGTATCAGACAGCCGGTGGGGAAGAGCAGTGGTGGTACACGTCTGCACAGGCTCTGTCTCCCGTCGGTGCTGCTTCTAGAAGACTGGCTGGGTTAGGTTAGTGTACAGACTTCGGAACAGCTGCTCCCTCAGCGCAGACTAGGCTCCATATCTTTTTTGTTTTGTTTTCATGGCTCATTTGTAAAATTGTCCTAATTTTTTCCTAGCTTTCAGCCATTAGAAACTCTTTTAATAGTTCCTTCTGAGTTGTGAGCTCTTCTCCTGTAGCCCTGAAGGGACACTGTATTCTGTATGAATGCATGGCATGAGGCAACTAATTTAAGAGTCTTTTATAAATAAAGTTTGCATTAACTATACCCATTTCCTAAGATGCTCCGTGTCTGGGAGTGCTGGACAACTGTTTCTGTCACCTGTTTAAGGAAAGCTGGGTATTGACCCAGATAGAGGAGGGTTTGTTATGGCCTGCAGAGGTCTACTTTGTCTTAACTCGTGGACTGGGGCTGTAGCTCCATTGAAACAGGGAACATCTCCTGGCCTGCCAGCTACATGCAGACCCAAGGAGCAGAGAAAGCTTGTCCCTCCTTGTTTGGAGGTCTTGGTTCATGACCATCTTGGTCATCTTCAGTTGGTGGAGGAACATTTAATGTCCTACTTCTTCGCTGCACAAATGACACGAGATTGTTTTCAAGCTGTGACTTGAGCCTGCAGTTCCCACACAAAGTGAATTGGGTTCACTGGTGGATCTGGACAGCTTGCTCTTTTCCTCCCTGAATATCTGAGCTTCTTTCAGTCCAGACTAATTGCTTCATACTTGGGTTGAGTGAGAACAAAATGTGAACTGAAGATTTGCTTCCAGAATAAATCCCACAGGATCTTCTTCCATAGTTAGAAAACTACTTCAGAACTAAGTTCTGGGTTCTGGGGGAGACTCCAGGCAAGCTCCAGGACAACTCAGTCCACCTTCTACTCACCTGGCATTCCACACAACGAAAGATGGAAGGAAAATGAATCTGGATTTTCCATCAAGTGAGCCCTCTGTTGGTTCCAGTCACCAGTTTCCTGTGAGCGCAAGGCTGCCTGACGTTAAACTTGCTTCTTCATAGGGGGAGCATGGAGTGGTAAGTGTTCACAGCAGGGAAGGTGGGATCTGCTGCTGTAGGAGGACATCCTCTGAAGTTGATAAGCCCGACCGCGATGTTGAGTGTCCTCTGAGTATTACAGTGCATTCTTGATTTGTTTTGAAGCAAGGTCTCACTATGGAGTTCTGGCTGGCCTGGAGATCTACCTGTCTCTGCTTCTCCAGTGCTGGTATTAAAGGTATGCACCACCAAGTCAAACTACAATCATTCTTAATGCTTTCCCCCTAAAGCCCAATATCACTGAGAACTTGTGGCCATTTTTGTCCAGCTTTCAAGTCAGCCAGAACCACAGAATAAACAAGAAACTCTTTCTTAATTTTCTGTTCCCTTATGCATCAAATATGAAAAGCCAATACAGTGGAGGCAAATGCCTATAATCCTAATCCTAGCATTTGGCAGGCTGATACAAGAGGATCTCAAGTTGGAGACTAGCCTAAACTATACAAGGAGACTCAGCAGACAGAGAAGGGAGAAGGGCTGAGGGTCCTTCCACCTTTTGGTTTTTGTTGTTGTTTATTTGTCAAGACAGGGTCTCACCATGTAGCCCTGGCTGACTGAAACATGGTACTATGTAAGCCAGGCTGGCCCCAAACTCACAGGGATCCACCTGCCTCTGTCACCATCCCTAGCCCTCCCACTTCATGTGTATTAGTTGACCAAAGCTGACAATGGTAAGCGCATGACCCCATGCCCTACTCCTGTCTTAACACCTAAAGCAGACAGACCTTCAGTCTTCAGTCTTGCCTTGGAGTTCAGGGAATGCATCTTCTCAACAGAGTTCTGCAGTGTCAAGCAATTTCACATCACATGTTAGAGGCGGTGGTGCCCACCTACCCAAAAGTGTCCCATTAACCAGTGACCCATTAAATGATGTACTGTGGCAGGACATGTCACAATTTTAAGACTTTTAAATTTGTCCAAAGTTTACTTACTTAAGTATCTTTTACCCCTCTTTACTACAAATTGCTCTAATCTGGTAAGTGCTGTGTAAGGAGAGACCTGGGAAAAACTCCCTCTCCTCAACACACACATTATGTGCTTTGTGGGGGTCAAAGGAGGGAGGGGGTGACCAGAAAAGGAACTTTAAACATGCCAGACAGGATGCCAGTCCAGTTGTGCTCAGTACACAACAAAAATCACTTAATCCTTATAAATTTGTGTTACTGGAGAAGTAAAGGCAGGCAGATCTCTGCATTCAAGGCCAGTCTGGTCTACATAGTTAGTTCCAGGAGAGTCAGAGCTACATAGTGAGACCTGGTCTCAAACAACACTCATGCACACATGAAGATTGAAGACAACAACTCAGAGGTCATGTGAGAAGCCTATGTGCCCATCTACCATCGAACTATAATCTCAAAGGTGCTGTAAACATTGAGCGTCTTGGGGGCACATGTGTTCCATTTTGATGATGAAGGATATAGGATGTGATGACTAAAATCTTGCTTGTCATCTGGAGTCAACTAAAACACAAGTAGATGGGTACGCCTGTGAGAACTTTTCTTTTTCTCTTTTTTTTTGGGGGGGGGGCAGGCAGAGTGGTTCGAAACAGGGTTTCTTTGTGTAGCCCTAGATGTCCTGGAAGAGAAATTTAATTGATTGGATCATTTGAAATGGGTAAGTCCACCCTAAATCTGAGCCATAACTTTGGTCCAGCCTGCATAAAAGACCTGGAAGAAGGAAGTTTTTGCTTTTTGCCTACTTGGCCTCACTTTTCTCTGGCAAGTTCGTTGATCTGTCCTGAGGCATTCCTTCACTAGCGTCAGAACCTCCTAAAGATTCCAACGTAGAATGAAGACCATCTGAGACATCCACCCCAGGGTGTTTACAACTACTGGATTCTTGGCCTTTCTGTTCAGAGAGAGCCATTGTTGGACTAACCAGATCACAGCCTGTACACCACTCTAATAAATCTTATATATGTGTATATAACAGTTGCAGCTCCATCTGTCCAGCAGCATTACTGCCTCTTCCAGAGCCCAGTCCAGAGAGTAGCCCATCAACAGCACTGGGCACACGGAGACTTACTAACAGTCACTTTTATTGAGAACATAAACAAACCACAAAAATATTTTGACTGGTTTCTGTGATTTTGCAATGAGGATCCCATATTATGGATGCCCCCTTATCTCATCTATCCAAATCGTTCAATGACTTTCAGTATCCACTTTTTCAGGCGGAACACGTGTGTGTAGAAGCCGTATTTCCCATTCCGGTCACAACCTTCACCCCATGAGACAATGCCCATTTGATACCAACGGTTGTTATAGGGACTCTGAGGAAGAAAAGTGGGGATTCCAATAGTCAGGTCCAAGCTGTTCCTGAAAACAAGTTCCTGGCCCCCAACCTTCCCTAGCACTGGAGAATTACCCACCAGCCCCTGGCCTTTAGAGAAGCTTACTTTCATGACAAAAGGTCCCCCACTGTCGCCTTCACAAGCATCTCCTCTCTTGGTGTCATTTGCCTTGAAACCTTGAGGAAGAACAGCAGGGTTCAGGAGTCACTTCCCTTAAGGAACTACCGCCCGATCACACCCACTTGACCCCAAGATGTCTATCTTGACCACGTTTCCTTGCCCCAGGTATCTAATCCTTTAGCAAATTTGGCTCTAACTGCCAAGGCTGTCCCAACTCCAGCAACTTCTCACCATTCCACTGTGACCAAGTCACAGATAGCCCTCTCCTGTACCCCTGTACTTCAAATAAATAGACTACAGAAACACTCAACCTCAATTAAGTGTACTGAATTGTATATATAATCGAAAACACATGTAGGGTGAGGATGGAAACATCTTTCAATAGAAACAATCAGAATCAAATTAGGAATCTCAGAACTCCTATGCACAAACACATGGAAACTTAGCAGACCCATAAAAAGATACTTTAGGAAAACAAAAGACCTTAGCTAGTAAGATACCTTCAATCAACTACAAAACTTATCTGAATGAAATAACCTCAAGAGTCAGGCGGTGGTGGTGCACCCTGTAATCGCAAAAGGAGGCAAAAGCAGGCAGATCTCTGAGTTTGAGGCCAGCCTTGTCTACAGATTGAGGTCCAGGACAGCCAGGGCTACCCAGAGGGAGTACGTACAGAGGACAGCCTGGAGGACAGTGATTATACAGAGAAACTCTCAAAAAACAAAGTGAAATCCTCAAGCAAATCCAAGCATATGGGGGGGAGGGACTCACAAACCTAAAAATTAAAAGTAAATGAGAAAAATCAGATGTCATGGTGTGTGCTTGGAAAATCAACAAAAGGTAAGAGGCAGGAGGATTCATTTAAGATTAGCCTCTGCCTCTTAGTGAGTTTGAGGCTGGCCTGGGTGCATGAGACTGTCTCAAAAGAAAAAGGAAAAAAAAAAAAAAAACAGTGGGGAAAAGTGAAAAGTATGTGGTTAAAATGACTGAGTATGGTTGTGCCCACCTGTAGTCAGGAGGCTGAGGCAGAAGTATTACAAATTCATGATAAGCTGCACTATAGAGTGTGGTAGAGTACTTCTGCAGCGTGCATGAAGCCTTAGGATCCCCGGCACCACATGAACTAAACTGGGCATGATGACACATGCCTGTAATCCTAGCATTGGGGGAGGCAGGAGCAACAAGTTCAAGGTCATTAACTACATAGTGTATTCAAGGCTAGCCTGAGTCACATGAAAGACCCTGTCTCAAAAAAAAAAAAAAAAAAAGAAAGAAAAAAAAGATAGTAATGAGAAGGAAGAAGGAAGGCAGGCATTGGCATCTTGAAAAAGCATAAACCCAAAGATAAAATAGGCACTAAAGCAAAATGCAAACTCCTAAATACACATTTTTTTTGTTTTTTGTTTGTTTTTGTTTTTTTGAGACAGGGTTTCTCTGTGTAGCTTCGGTGCCTGTCCTGGATCTCGCTCTGTAGACCAGGCTGGCCTCGAACTCACAGAGATCCGCCTGGCTCTGCCTCCTGAGTGCTGGGATTAAAGATATGCACCACTACCGCCCAGCTGAAATGGGATAATTAGCTTGAGCTGCCAGGCGGTGGCGCACACCTTTAACCCCAGCACTCAGGAGGCAGAGCCAGGGGGATCTCTGTGAGTTTGAGGCCAGCCTGGTCTTTAGAGTGAGATCCAGGACAGGCACTGAAGCTACACAGACAAACCCTGTCTCGAGAAAGAAAAAAAAAAGGCATGCACCACCACCACCTGGCTAAATACACAAAAGCAAAGATCACATATGGAAAATAACACAGGAAATGAAACAATGATTACAGAATACTAGTTTTAAAAAAACAGTTCCATAAAGTAGGAATATTACAATCTTCACAATGCAAGAAAACTCATAATTTTTAATTATACCAACTACAAAGGAACCCTTAAACCCAAAGTCTTCAGACTATTAGCTGGAGTGTGGTTTAGTGGTGGAGCAGGTGCCCAGCTCAAAGCCCTGGGTTCACAGTGCAGTGACACAGTAATAATAAAAGTTCTAAAAGAAAAAGTAAGCCAAGTATAGTGGTGTACTTAGGAGGCTGGGGGCCAATCTAAGTTCAATACCCAGCAACCACATGGTGGCTCACAACCATCTATAGTGAGATGTGGTGCCCTCTTCTGGTATGCAGGCATAGATGCAGACAGAACACTGTCTACATAATAAATAAATCTTTAAAAATCTACTAAACAACTCAAATGCATGGCTTTAATATAGGCACAGCTAATTTCTGAGTTTGATGCCAGCCTGAACTACATAGCAAGTTAGCAACTGCCAGGTCAGCCAAGACTGCATAGTGAGACTCAATAAATAAATAAGTATGAAGAGTGACTGAGTAAGACACCCAATTTCAACCACTGTGTCCCACACAAATTCACATACATGTGTAAACCCACACTAATATTTATATTTCATTCTCTCTCTCTCTCTCTCTCTCTCTCTCTCTCTCTCTCTCACACACACACACACACACACACACACACACACACAACCTTATAAAAGACAAGAGTAGGGATTAATATTATAGGACCATCTATTTGGGTCTATGCTGTGTACCTTCAATGCTGCCTTGCACACAATAGGCATTCAAGAAATATATTGTTGAGTGGCTGAATAAATGCCCTTTCCCTACCTAGGATCTCCGCTGAGCTGCATATACTGAGCAGGAATTAATGACCACAAGTCAAACACACTCTCTCTAACATCACACCTCACAGCATGGAAACTTTGACCTTCCTTTTGCCATCAAAAGGTTCAGCCACTTGTCTGGAGTCATCTGACTTGTAAGTGCCCACGAGTGTGTCCATACCACATCCCAAGTCTACCAACCCCTGGCCCAGGACATACAGCTTACCAGCACAGAACATGTTGTCAGTGATGCGTATCCGGGTGGAGGCCTTGCACACCGGCCGCTCTACAATGGGCAGGTTCACCACCTGCAGGACGCTGGGCTGTATCTCGCTGATGCTGGTGGTCCATGTCTCCCGAAGGTTGCCCCAGCCTGTCACCCTCCCTTTATACCCAGCCTGGAGCAAGCTTTAGGGAAAGAGAGGAACCCAATGAGAAATGTCCCTGACAACATCTAGAAGCCTCCTGATGACCAACTCTATTTCCCAGAGACCAACACCTAGCAGGGGAAAGGACTTTCACATTCAGACCATGAAACTGCCACCTGCAAACGTGTGCCAGGTCCCAAGGTCCAGAACCCGGGCCGAATCACACAGAGGCCCTGGCGCTGACCTGGCTGCTGTCTGCTTGTCCGGCAGGCACACGGGGTGAATATAGTCGCTAAAGGGCACGGGCTTCTTGAGCTTGAGCAGGGCAATGTCACGGTCCAGGTTCTCTCGCCAGTTGTATCTGGGGTGAATGTAGATCTTTTCCAGCATGGAGATCTTTTCAATGTTCCGCTCATACCTGTGCAGACCCCAACAAAAAAGCCAAGAGCTGTAGGCCCGCCAGTGAGAACACTCAGCTCATTGAGGAAGGTCACGGTCTGCCCTCAGAGTCTGGGAGGCGGGATGACCACTGAGCCACTACATCTTCCTTGGCAGCTCGCTGGCAGCTTTCTCCCAGTCCAATATCCACACAGGGCTCTTGAGCCACAGAGGCCAGCAGATGTAGATGGGCACAGGCCACATGTACTATTCAAAGAGTCACAATTTAAAGCGGCTCCCACCCGGACCATGTTCTGGTGTCTGGAGTGGGTCAGGACATGGCCAAATGGGCTTTCCTAGTGGGGATGCTGAGAGGTCATACAGTGGGGGATAAACAGCCACATCTCGCCTAATGGGCCCTCAGGTCCCAGCTAGTCACCGTCAGCCCCAACTTCATACCTGGTGCGGGAATGCTTGCCAATGCGTACCAGAAGGTCGTTCTCAGTGAAGTTCTTGTCCCAGGGTGGGTACAGAAGGCAGTGGGCGGCGGTGAGGACCCACCGGTCACTGATAAGGCTGGCCCCACACAGCAACTCTTGGGGACTCTTCCGGAAGAGCATCACCTGCCTAAAAGGGAAGCAGAATGCATTCGGGGCTGGGGCCTGGTCCTTCAGCAGCCCTAGAAGTGGACAAAGAGTCTGGATTAAAAGCTACTGGGCTGGGCTGGAGAGATGGCTCAGAGGTTAAGAGCACTGGTTGCTCTTCCAGAGGTCCTGAGTTCAATTCCCAGCAACCACATGGTGGCTCACAACCATCTGTTATGAGATCTGGTACCCTCTTCTGGTACGCAGGCATACATGCAGGCAAAATACTGTATACATAATAAATAAATCTTAAAAAAAAAAAAAAAGCTACTGGGCTAGGATGGTGGCACAAGTCTGTAACCCTAGCACTTGGGAAGTGGAAACAAGGAGGATCAGAAGTTCAAGGTCAGCCTCTGTTACATGAGACCCTGCCGCCCACTCAAACAAAGAGAAAAGAAAGATTTTGAGAGAGTGGGACTGGGCTGCCTCCAGGTCAGATTGACTTGGCTGTCCTGGGGGACCAGAGTTCTGCAAGGGTCGACTAAACACCGTTTAGCACAGCTCTGGAGTCAGAAGAATTTGGATACAAGTCCTGACTGTGTACTGTTGCCTGGGATGAGTCACTGAGGCCCGCAAGGCCTCTGCTCCACCATCTACTTAGGAGAGAGACATGGTAAAGCCAGTCGGCTGAGGTTGCTCTGGGGATCAGTAGAAGGTGCTAGTGTCATCTGTGGAACCAGAGCTTGTAAGAGCAAGGTCCTGCAGCGGCTATGGGTGGACAGGACTTCCACAGGCCTGCAGATCAGTCCAGGACGCACCAGGGGGCGATACCCATCTCAGCGTCCCAGCCCTCCACGATGCGCCCCTCCATGTAAGAGTCAAGAAGCTCCTTTTCCGTTTCGTCTTTTCGCGACTTCTTCTCGAACAGAGGCCGAAGGCCACAGTCTGCAGAGTAAGACCGATGGTGAGGGGCCCATCCTGCCCTCCAGCCCCGCGTCCCACGGACACGCGGGTGCCTCACCTGCCTCCCCCAGGCCGAAGGTCTTCTCATCGAAGAAGGTGTGGAACTCCCCGTCGGTGGTGCGCCCCCCGATGGACTCCTCCACATCCTGACTCTCCTCTTCCACCGCCTCCTCTGCAAAGGGTTGGGACCTTAGACCTTCCCAAGCCCCTGCAGGCCTTGGAGGGCGTTTGACTCCGAGCTTAAGAGGCTAGGTACTCCTCCACGACCAGGCAACAACCTCTCAGGACTCCATTTACTCATCTATGAAATGAGAATAGGACCCACCCCTGGCCGGGTTTCGGGAAGGCTGTAATGAACCCACTTGTCCTCTGCCCCTGAGCTCTGCTCACCGCAGTAATTGAGGCTGCAGTATTCGAAGTCACCAGGCTGCCCGGCAACATAGCACCACACGCCCTCCTCATCACCGTCTGGGTTGCGGCAGAAGTTTTCCACGAGTTTCACCTCCGGGGCGAAGTCCTGGTACTTGCTCAGGGCCGTGGCTGGTGAGCTGGCCCAGGCCAGGCAGGGGGACCCAAGTGTCGTCACAGCCAGGTTCCCCTGGTACAGCCGGCCACGCTCAGGGACACACTGCTCCGGTGGAGGTGTCAGATTCCCCTTGGAACCTCCAGAGCGAGGAGTCATCTCCACAGTGGTACGGTCCTTCTGGCCTGGTGTGGAAGGATGCAGAAGCCAAAGTTGGGGGGACCACACACAGACACAAGGGAGATGTGAATCCCTGTCCTGGTGGATTCCATCTGTGTGACTCCAGACAGCTTAAACACCCCCACCCTCAGCAACCTCCCTTCAAATGGATCACGCATGCCTACCTTCCCCGACAGTTGAGAATGTAAAATACACAGCACAAGCTGGGTGTGATGGCCCACGCCTTCAACCCCAGCACTCCTGGAACCCTTTCTGTAGCCCAGGCTGGCCTCAAACTCAGAGCTCCGTCTGCCTCTGCCTCCCAAGTGCTGGGATTAAAGGTGTGCGCCACCACACCAGGCTAAGGTTCTGTGTTGTAATTGGACACAGCAGAAAGACTGTTGGGTCTACCAAGGATGTCTGTGTGGACAGGTCAATTTCAGCGTGCTGGCAGTATATTTCCCACAAACGGGTAGAGGGTGCAGTCTAGGCAGCTGTTAAGATCATTTAAAAATCATTGGTGATTTGCCTGAAGACCTGTCTCGGGTGGAACGTAGCTGACAAAGAGTAGCGGCCTGACCTGCAGCTAGGGAAGAGATGGTCTCTACCACTGAGTTATAAACCGGCCAGCCCTCTGTTTTCTCTTCATTGTGAGACAGGGTCTCACTAAGTTGCCTAGGTGGGCCTTGAACTCACTGTTGTCTAAACAGGTCTTGAACTTTTTTTTTCCCCCCGGAGCTGAGGACTGAACTCAGGGCCTTGCACTTGCTGAGTGCAAACCACTGAGCTAAATCTCCAACCCTAGGTCTTGAACTTTTAAACAAAGATTTCTCTTTTTCATTTTTCATTTTTATTCACGTCTCTCTCTCTCTCTCTCTCTCTCTCTCTCTCTCTCTCTCTCTCTCTCT
>CABHPP010134842.1:0-41329 GCA_902168425.1 Peromyscus attwateri
AGCAGTGAACCAGCGGCAGCAGGAGCAGGAGGAGTGGGAACGAATAGCATGCAGGTAAATACTACCCAGCTCAGCAGCTTGCTGAAAATAACTTACTTGAGAATGAGTGGTTCCTGCCTCTAATTGTAGAGAAGAGTGAAATGGGAGAATATCGCCCTCATGAATAAATGGACATAAAATATGCAGGGAGGAGCTTCTCTTGCTAGGACAGAGTTGTGACTCAGAAGCCAGAATAACAGCTGTGTGGCCCTGAGTCTGAAAAATGTAAAACACTGAAAAGCATAAAAATTCAATCTTTCACTGGGCAAAATGGTGCCCATCTTCAGTCCCAGCCCTTAAAAGGTAGAGGCGGGCAGATTCCTGAGTTTGAGGCCAATAGTGACACCCTTTTTAAAAAGAATGTATACTGTTGTGTTGAATATGAAAGTTGTACCAAGTTGTCTTTGCTAAGGAGCATCAGCTCAGTGACATAAGGGAGCTCATATGTGCCAATGAGAAGCTTCTTCCCTTCTGATGAGCATTCATGGTATTGGAGGTACTCTGCATGCTTCTGAAGGAGAAAGGTAATTGTTGCAGGATATTTTTACACTGTGTGAAGATATGTCATTGTGATTGGTTTAATAAAAAGTTGAATGGCCAATAGCTAGGCAGCAGAGGTTAAGCGAGACTTCCAGGCAAAGAGAGGAACTTAGGGGAATGAGTATGTTTTCACATCACACAGAGACTGGACAACAAATAATAACAGTTAGCTCTCCCAGGACTTGACCATTATCCCAATTGTCTCAGGGTCCCCTAAAAATACCATCACCTATAGACAACAGGAAGTCATTTTAAGAACATGACACCCACATTTCTGAGAGGTGGGGTAGGTGATTTTTGGTCATTCAGTGAGTTATGGATGTTTATCATCCTTTAGGAGGGTTAGTTGCAAGTTGTTATTGGTCATGGTCAGGGAAAAAAGTAAGCAAAGGAGGTTAGATTCAGTGATCTCTTTCTGAAAAGGTAAAGGGGAGATATAGGATGAAAGGGTCAATTATTGAATCTACTTTTAAACAAAAAGCCCTGCAGTTCCCTATTATACAGAGACTGGACAACAAATGATGCTACTCCAGTCTATCCTTAATTAGAAGCCAAGGTGGTAGATTATAGACTCTGAAATGAGGGTTGAATAAATGTAGAATCTCACAGATAGAAAAGTTGCCTGTGATGATATGATCATGGGGACAGACTGCTGTAGCCTATCCTTAATTGGAAGCCAAGATAATAGATTATAGACTCTCAAGTCACCCTGCTGATTCTGTGAGAAGATGACATGGAAAGGCTGAGAAAGAGAAAGCAAGAGACAGTCAACTTGAAGGACATCAAGAGATCTGATGACAATTTATATTAGGAATCTCAAAAAAAGGGGAGGATTTTGCTAGAAAAATGAAAAGTACACAAATTGTTTGGAACAAGTGAGGTATCTGACAATTGATAGAACCCCAACAGCACCTCCACTCTCCATGGGTAGCTGACTAAGAATCGGGCTTTTCAAGAAAGCTACACCAAGAGAATGGCCTTGAACTAGAATTATGCATACACAGTAAACCTTATACTATGAGTTACTCAAGTAATTGATGCCAAGAGAAAAATTGGAGGTTGACTTATCTGAATAAGTACCTCTCAACCGTGGAAGGGGAATTATAGATATTTAGTTCAATCTCATAATACAAAAGCCAATTCATAAGCTTTTACCTCTAATTGAAGGTGTATCTCTGTCTTCAAGATTACCCCAATAGTGTAGAGTGGATGTGGAAGAATTCAGAGGGATAATGACTGATGAGACATTGTTTCAAGTATGTGGACGCGGCAATTATTTTTAAATACACACAAGTTAAACTCCCATTTTGCTTCCTTCAGATTCCAGTACAAAGCGATTGCTTTCCAAAAAGTGAGCTCTGTTACTATAAATATACACTGACAAACTGCACACAGAATGTCTTAGAAAATAGGTCAGAATATCAGAAAGCACCTATTTCACAACACACAAAAGACAGTCACACAGTCAGATATGGTGATGCACCCCTATATGCTCATCATTTGGGAGGTGGAGACAAGAGAATATGGAGTTCAAGGCCAGCCTGGGCTACATGAAACTCTTGTCACACACACACACACACACACACACACACACACACACACACACAGAGAGAGAGAGTATTAAGTATGTGTTTTATTACATGACATTTTGTTCCTTAACTTTTGAAATATTGTCATCTCCCTTTAAGATCAAAAGTGGGGGAATGTACCTTTAAAAATAATTGAGGCACAATTCCTTGATACCCTGCTTAGTCATTCAGAAATCTCCTAGCCTGGGGCTGAGAAAGGAATAGCATCACTTTGCATTGGGAACAGTGACTTAAAACCAAGTGTCAGAGAAAAGAATGCTGTTATCTCTTCCCCTCCCCTTCTTCAGTTAGCAACCAAGCCAGGGAAGGCTAAAAGCAAAATGACCTGGAAAGTGCTCACTTCAGGGAAGAGAAACTGCCCTGGGTTTGGCAATCCGTCATCCAGGTATTTATTGCCTGCAGAGCTCCAGCTAGATACATTTTGCACAGAGCTAGACAGACTATGACAGATCTCTTCAGCTAGTAGTTGGAGAGCTCATAAACACAGGAATTCATTGGGGTTGAGTTTTTTTTTTTTTTTTAGAATTAAAAATAAGATGCTAATTAAGTGCATGCAAATTATGTGATTGAGGGGCATACCTGGGGCTATAAATGCTTCGTTTTTTTTTTAATTAGATGAGAAATGCTTACAGTGAAATAACTAAGTTTGAACAGCCCCTGTGATTCCTACCCCTTGAAGCAGAGGGCCAATGTGTCGAGGTACTTGTCTCTTAGTACTAAGCCTTTGCAAAGGCTCTGCTGTATTGTTCTGAAGTCAAGGAAAATTAATATAGAGGTGATTTTTTTTTTTTTTTTTTTTTTTAGAAATATGTGATTCCTAAGTGATGCAACAAAACTGGAGAGCACAAGGCTGGTAACTTCCCTTTCCTTTCTATGTCTAAACTTGCTTTCCCAGCTCCGGTTTTTGTTGACAACGGAAATACCTAATTGACCATTTCGGGATAATTCTCACAGTTTCCTACTCTATCCCTGTTGGTTACGTTCTCTTTCAGTTCATAGCTTTCTCCTCCTCTTTTCTGTGACATCTGGATTTGGGGGAAGGTTAGCCAGGATCTCAGTCCCAGCTGGTAAATAGCTAGGATACATTGGGTCTGTGCGTTTCTGTACTTTAAAAAATAAAATACATAAAAGCATTCTGATACTTGTTAAGATAGTGAAGAAAACTTTATTCAAGAATACCATAATACAGATTTTCAGTAAGGAAAGAGAGACTGGGCTCAATTCCAAATCCAGAAGAACAAGCGGGGACATCTAGGAGGGAGTGAGGTGACTATCTCATGGGAGATGGCTAACAGAAGGTACCAGGAGTGGGGGTTCTTGTTAAACCAATATAACCCCATTCTTAGAGAAGAGAGCCCAAAGGTTTATAAAGGAAAGGTGGGAAACTGATCATTTATCAATAGTGATGAATTATCAAAAACAGAGGAACAGCTTAGCAGGACTCTGTGCTGAGACTAGTCCAGGCTGGCCCCAGGTAGAATGCATGCCAAAATTAAGATCTCATAGAAAAGAGGGCTCAGAGGAGTCTGACTAAGCTTGGTCAGAAGGGGTATCTTTGTTTGTCTTTGATCAATTCTACTGAGGCTTGTTCATCCTGACAGGCTGACAGCCTCAGTCACCACCAACTCGGTGTATGCTCTTTCTTGGGTCCCAGTACTCACCATGGCCTCGGCTGCCCAGCTACTTCCTGTAGGTCTCTCATCACCTTGCTGAGGTCTTTCCTGATCAGCTGTATCCATGCCTTTTTTAGGGGTGCAAGGACTCTAACTTGCATTCCACATTATATTGAGGGACCTGTAGACACACTCCAATAACATCCATCTAGATAATTCTCACAGCTATGGCTACTCTGCCCCCTTGGAAGTCTGAGCTTCGAGACATATCCATTTTGCTTCATTTTAAAACACTAGAAGCTGACTCCTTGATTCTGCAAAGGGACTCAGAGGGTAAAGGTGCTTGCTTCAAGTCACAAGCCTAATGACCTGAGTTTGACCCCTGGAACCCATATTCTTGAAAGAAAGAACCGAATCCTGCAAGTTGTCCTCTGACCTTGTTGTGTGACAAGTCGTTTCCTGGAAAGACATAATACACACATCTACACCCCAGATAAGGAGCCCATGACAGACTAATTTACAGATGCCACCAAGGTCTAACGTAGTGAATCAGTGAGTTTTATTGGTATTACTTACAGGAAGATGGGTGAAGGGTTATGCACAGAAGCAGAAATAACTCAGAGACAGCTGCATCACCAAGGCCCACCCCAGCATGGGTGACAGCTCACAAAAGCTGGGAACCTGGGGCACCTTTCACAGTCTGCAGGCGGCTCAGCAGGTTGGAAAGTGTCCTTTCCAAGTGACTCAGTTGACCTAAACCTCTGACAGATAGTTCATCCGGTTTCTGCTTCTTCTGGGCAGTTGGTCTGGTCTCAGAGTCTTCTTTGTAGTTTGGTTTGTCTGAAGGCGACCTTTAGCTATCGTCATTGCTTACTCTAGGAGGGAGGGACCTAGTTAATCTGGTCAGTTTCAAGGACTTCCTGAAGCTGTTTTGAGTTGTTGACCTTCTGCCTCAGAGGAAACTGACCTTCAATCTCAGAGGAAACTGTTACACAACAAACCTCCACACCTGTGCCACAGTACACACACCTGAACACTTATATACATACATAAATATAAGGGAAAAAATCGTCTATACATTTCTAAAGGTTTGCACTCCTCTGGAGAGATGATGGAGAAAGCAAGCCAATGAAACCTGCTAAATTTTACCTCCTATCTGAAGAGCACACCCTAGAAAGCTCATGATGGATGTAACTGGAGTAAAGAGAAGAAAGAATGGGCCACGGGGATAATCTTTCTTTTTCTCCCCACCCCCAAATTGACAGCATTACCATCTAGACTGGCGGATTTTCCACATGTATAGATTGTTCTGAATAAATTCTGCTGCCTTCATTTTTTTTTATAGATGGGTGTATAATGTTACTTCATTCCAAAAGCAGGAATTAGTTTCCTGGCCATGAGCCTCTATCTTTGGCTGATTGATGAGCTCTACTACCATGAAGTACAAATAACTTGTGCCAAGACCTCAGGGTGTTTTGAGCTCAGTTTTAGTTCTGTTCATGACAGGTTGTTTTACCTCTACCAACCTTTTTTTTGGGGGGGGGGGTTTTTTTTTTTTTTTTTTTGGGGGGGGGGTTTGGTTTTTTTTTTGTTTTTTTGGGGGGTGGGGGTTGGTTTTTTAAATATTTTTATTTTATAATTAATTTAATATTACATATCAGCCACAGATTCCCCTGTCCCCCCTCCTCCCACTCTCCAGCCTTCCCCTGCAATCCACTCCCCATTCCCACCTCCTCCAGGGCAAGGTCTCCCCTGGGGAGTCAGCCCAGCCTGGTAGATTCAGTTGAGGCAGCTCCAGTCCCCTCCTCCCTGCACCAAAACTAAGCAAAGTGTCTCAGCATAGGTCCTAGGTTCCAAAAAGCCAGCTCATGCACCAAGGACAGGTCCCGGCTCCACTGCCTGGGGGCCTCCTAAACAGTTCAAGCTAATCAACTGTCTCACTTATCCAGAGGGCCTGGTCCAGTTCCATGGGGGCTCCTCAGCTATGGTTCACAGTTCATGTGTTTCCGCTAGTTTGGCTATTTGTCCCTGTGCTTTTTCCAACTGTGGTCTTGATATCTCTTGCTCATATAATCCCTCCTCTCTCTCAATGATTGGACTCCTGGAGCTCCACCTGGGACTTGGCCGTGGATCTCTGCATCTGCTTCCATCAGTCACTGGATGAGAGTTATTACGGCAGTTAGGGTGGTCGGCCATTCGATCACCAGAGTAGGTCAGTTCGGGCTTTCTCTCGACCACTGCCAGTAGTCTATAGTGGAAGTATCTTTGTGGATTTCTGGGGAACCTCTCTAGCATTCTGCTTCTTCCTATTCCCATGGGGTCTTCATTTATCATGGTATCTCTTTCCTTGTTCTCCCACTCTGTTCCTGATCCAGCTGGGACCTCCCATTCCCCTAAGCTCTCTTTCCCCCAACCCTTGCCCTCCATTACCCCCCTCACCCCCAGTTTGTTCATGTAGATCTCATCCATTCCTCTACCAACCTTAATGGCTCCACCTGCCAGTTGAGAGACCTTTTGTTGCGACTCTTGATGACTTCATTGCTGGAAGCTGGGCTCCCAGGCTGAGCAGGTGGACATGTCTGGGCATGTTTAGTCAACTGCTGTGGCAGTCAGCCTGTTGGCCACTGCAAGAGAACACGAGCACTTCTTGGGAAAGTCCAACATTGGAGAAGAGAAATCCTGACTGACTCTCGAGGCAACGAAGCCCCAATTGACATAAAGATCAGACATGTGAATGCACAACAGTGTTTCTTGTCCTTATTTGCCTCCTGATCTCATGTTAGAGTCCAATCGAGAGTTGAGTAATTATTTAAATTAGCTTAGTTAAATTTAAATTTAGTTATTAAAGTATAAAAAAGAGTGGGTTCATTTAAAAAAATCCTATTGAAACTATGACGTCAAACTATTCTGTGACCCTTCTGACAGTCTCTGATAAAAAGGAAAGTGAACATTTCTTCATTTTCCCACATTTGTAACAGAATTTTGGCCCTGAGTGTCCTCCAATGTCTTTGCACATGCTCGTAAGGGCACAGCTGCACAGAGATTGAGATGCCCTCCGAGCAATAGTTGCACCAAGTCAGATGAGACAATGTCCTGTAAAAGGCCATCAGGAGTAGGAAGGAATTGGCCTGGACATATTGGTTCTTGAGTTCTGCTGAGGCTCCCTTAACACTTGAAAGACCGCAGGGACTGGTGTGTGAGTGCACACACCACAGGGACTGGTGTGTGAGTGCACACATGTACAGTACACGTGTTTTACTTCTGAGAACACAGCATGCCCTTCTCCTCCTTCTAAATCCTAATTCAACTTTAGAAAAATCACCCCCTTTCTATTTTCAGTCTTTGTAGATCAGATGCCATCAACCCATTTCCAGGGAAGACACAACACCTAGAAAAGCCCATTTGATACGTTCTATTCCTTTTGACCACAACTGTGTTACAAGTGACACATGACAAAAGTCAGGACATGGCACTGCACTGGGATGGCCAATGAGAAGAAAAAGAAAAGCCTTCAGTTGATGAGTCACATATAGCGAAGATAAAGAAGAGGAGGAGAAATGAGGAGAAGGAGGAGATGGAAGAGAGGAGTGAAGGAGGAAAGAACCGAGGTTTGAATGGCTAAGAAAAAGTATCTATCAGAACAATTAGTACAGAAAGAAGTGAAGCCACTGTGAACACTACGTAAACCTTAGAGCTAGGACAAAATTCTGCAGTTAGCGCATCCTCCCAGTAAGGTACTGGGATGAAGGTGGTCCAGGTTCTGTCTATGGAAGTGAATTCGGTTAGTCTCATCCTTGGCTACGGCTACTGAAGATTCTATAGTGAAGTTCCATTACAAGAAAGATAATGACTATCCAGTGGAAAGTATTACACTAAAGATTACAAGGTGGAGCCCTGTTGTGGAATCTTACTTTAACTACGTATAGGTGTGTTACACTTGTTTATGCTGCATTTGTTTAACTACGCATAGATGTGCTGCATTTGTTTTACCTTGCCTGCCTAAGGCACCTGTTTGGTCTGATAAAAAGCTAAATGGCCAATAGGTAGGCAGTAGAGGGATAGGTAGGGCTGGTGGACAGAGAGAATAAGTAGGAGGAAGAAGCTAGGCTCAGAAGGAGAAGAGAAAGCAAGGGAGAAAGAGAGGGAGATGCCCAGGGCCAGACAGACAGACAGACAGACACCAGCCAACCGGAGATGGAGAAAGCAGGAAAGTAAGACATACAGAATGAAAGAAAGGTAAAAAGGCTTGAAACAAAATGTAGATGAAGAGAAAGAGGTTAAATTAAGTTATAAGAGCTAGTGGGACAAGCATAAGAGAAGGCCAAGCATTCATAATAATAAGTCTCCATGTCTTGATTTGGGAACGGGCTGATGGTCCAAGAAAGCCTGCTACAGAGCCCTGTCAGAATATCAGTTTTTCTCCAACTAGCCATTTTACCTTAGTATGTCTTTATTAAGTTGCCTATAAATCCCTAGCTTCTCAAGGGATTTTTGAAAGTTCTCCTGTCTTTTTGATTTTCTCATTAATTTATGAAGGAAATAAAATCTTTGCAGTGGTTTCAGTTTGCATTTGTCTGACAGTAATGGTTTCTTTTTAATTATGCTTTAAGATAAGAGACAACGATTTAAAAAGGAAACATGGAAGGACTCTTGATTCTTCATTGCATACTTGGATTGTACTAGCTCTACTGTGGCATCCTTTGAGTTGATTTCACATTCTTCACAAGTCCTTAGGAGTTAGGTTTCTGTGTCTTGCACCCATCACAGTGAGGATAAGTCATGGTGAGTACAGAGCCAAAGAAAGGGGCTTTGAGGACAACCTGTGTATATAACCCAGTAGGGCTGAGGAAATGAGGAATTATGTGGCCAAATAGGAAGGGCTTTGATCTTCACTTCTGCTAATGCTCCCCAAACCACAGATGGTGTGTACCCCTACACGACAGAACACCACCAGGACATCAAAAAAATCATCTCTAAAAAGAAGTCTTTGTGGACCATGGTGGACCATTAGCTCTAGCCTGTGAAAAGGAGTTGGGGTGGCTAAGATCGATTGTGTATCAAAAGATGGGACACTGTCTAATATTGTCCCTCTACAGGGAGCCCTCATCTCCTGGGAAACATTATAATAATAGTTGCCTTTTTTTCCTGGAGTTAGGAGCCACAATTGAGAACTATGATGCAGGGGGCACAGTCCTAGATGGTTGCTGCTTTGATAGAAAATTGAGGGTTCAGCTTCTGTATTGGGTTAGCCTGTGTTCCTGGGTTTGTTGAGGTGAGAAAAGCATGAATATCTCCCTATTGGTTTAATATGAAACACTCACAAGAAAGCTACTGTAAAGATGTTAAAGACTTTTAACTAAGGAAACTACCTGAAGGTTCACATGAACCTCAGAGAAAGCACTCAGAGGGTTCTCCGGGGTGCTCATGGAAAGGCAAAGGGGTACAGCAGCCAGAGAGACATTAGCCTCTCCCTAGTAGTGGACTTGTGATGGTGTTACTGAATTCCTCAGCTTTCTGTTTGACCTGGACATAGTAAATCCTGTGACGCTGGATTTGGGAACAATGCAGGGTAACAAAATCCATGGGCCTTGACTAAAGTTTCATTTAAAGGGAAGGAAAAGACACACCAATATAAACTTCAAAGGGGGCCTCAATGATCTAGATTTTGTGGGGTAAAGGTGCTTTTTCAGCTGTTATGAGCAGAATGTCATAAATATGGACAAACATATTGATGTCTTTCTACAATGTCAAAATTTATTGAACAATAATAATTTATAAGATATTCTTGGGGGTTTTTTTTGGGGGGGGGTGAGCAAGATGTTGCCAAGCACTCCCAATGTCCTTGATAGCTAGCTGAGGTAAACAGAGGTTTGTTTGTATTCCAATTTTAACTACAAATATTAACTTTTCAATCACACATGACATATCACAAGTAAGGAAGAGAAAGTGTGCTACAATAGCATGGCTATAAAAAGTTTAAGAGGCCACATCAGAGTTCATGGAGTTTCAAAGACGCCTTACTGAGTATCCGAAGCAGGAAGCTCATGGAGCTACAGAGTAGAGCCTCTGTGCAGGCCAGATAACTAACTCTGCAAGAGATGCTATGGAAGAATCAAACCACAGGGTAATAGTTGAAGTAGGCTGAGTTGGAGCAAGGTAGGGACTACTGAGGGTGTTGAGTTGTAGAGCAAAGACCAAGTCCAGATGGATGGGCAGGCAAATGGATAGACGTCACCTAAAGAAGACAATGTCAACAGTGAGACCAAGCTAGGACAGTTCAGAGTTCTCTGCCTGACAGTCTCTTGATACATACATTGGGTGGTCTGATAACAGATCAGTGGGGACCATTGTCATCAGGGTTGTGTCTTCTACCTGGGGCCCAGGTGAGGCTATTCTAGCCTTTCCTCAGTCTGGTATGCTGGGTGAGTTCTCAGACCTGGTTTTCCTGATATGATTTTCATACACCCACATGCTCACATGTTCCTATAGTCCCAATTTACTTGGATAGATTTATAAGGTGGCGCACTTTCTACAATGAGAAATAGTTACTATCAGTCTGTGCCTCTGATATTGAACATATGGTATTGCTTACATGTCAAGCAAGGTACAGAACAGTCTACTTCTACATTTGCACTCAGGATGGAGTCAAATGTTGCCTGTGAAATGGAGTCCCTTGGGGTAAGTGATAGCCATCCCCCCTCAAAGAAAACAAAAACAATAAACACTGGTTCACACAATAGCAGAGCAGGACACCACCTGATCTCAATACCATCAGTCCTGACAGACCAATAAACCATTATGTATTCACAAACTTTTCCTATTTCCTTGATTGTTAAATGATTTTTTTACAGTCAGTTGAATGTTTCTGAAGTTGGGACACACTTTCCAATCAATTTATACCTTTGACTTAATAGAGACAGTGACATTTTTCCTTCTACCAGTGTGTTAGCTAACACATTAAGCAACACCTTTATGCTGAAAGCAATACGGTGATATGAACAGATACTCTGCCCATAGCACTTCATTCCCAGCACCAGCCAGGCATTGCATGGACCATATTTTGTCAGCCTTAGTGAGGAGCAGTAGACTTTCCACCCTTGCTTGGTTAGCAACTTCATTTCTAAAATCTGTTTCTGCATCAGCAGCTTTAAGACACCAGCTGAGGAGTCAACCTTGTGACAGACCAGGCTTTTCTGACAGAAGGGCCTCCGAAGCCTGGCTCATTCCTTCAGCTCTGTTACTGAGTCTGGCACCTTTGCTGTCAGGTAACCTAAATGTCACTACCAGCTTAGTGTCACCAGGCTCAGGCAACAGGACAGAGCAGAGCCACAGAGACTAGCTGAGAAACCGTGGAGGTTTCTTCGAGCCAGAAGAAAGGATCAAGAGTGATAGATGACGTGAAAACTACCTGAAGAGAGCAAATCAGCTTTATCAGAATTTGAAGGTAACAGCTAATTAAAATTTATTTCACAGCTATTTAAACTCCCAAAGACACTCATCCTGGGTGAGTGAAGGGGCAGTGAACCAAGTTGTTTCCAGATTGTTTGCACTGGTTTCATCCCGTCTTCCAGCTGAGGAGTTGAGAACTGCATCTCTTCCCTCGAGGATTGGGCCTTATGAGAACTAACAACAGAGGGTCTGGGACTCTTCCTTCCTGCCCCCTCACACCCTGGCCTGACTGTCTGCCTCTGCCTCTAAGTCACAGTTAGAAGCATCCCTTCTACTCTGACAAATGCCTCACTTTGAGTCCAGGCCGAAAGGATTAGAGCTCATCCTTTTTCTGTTAGCATAGCCTTCCAATCCTTTTGCAAATCTGATGATTTCTGCCCAGAAAACCCCCATATGTAAGTAAGTTGTTGTTTTTTTTTCTTGGTAGCAAGGAAACACTAACCTCAATTGAGAAAATGCCTCCACAAGATAGGGCTACAGGCTCTACAATGAGCTGAACTGAGCTCATTTTTTTTTTTTAACTAAAATGATGTTTTTGAATGGAACGCAATTACAGCAGTCTCACACACACACACACACCACACCACACACACACACCCCACACACACACACACACACACAAATCCACGGGCAATCATAAACCTAAGTCTGACAGACCATAAACACACACACACACACACACACACACACACACACAAATCCACGGGCAATCCTGAACTGAAAGTTGACGAAATAACAAGGGTAACACTGGGTACAGGAAGAAGAGCTGTTCCAGAACTTCAGAAGCCAGGCTAATACGGCCTCTCCCTGCAATCCTGTCTGTGCTCACCCCTGGAGTCCATCCTGCCGGGGCCCAAACCGCCTCTGTCCCCACCACCCCGGCTCCGTCGGAAGCCCCCACAGTCCCCGCCTCGGCCCCGTAGCCGACCGGATCATAGCCTCCTCTGCCACCACGATCATCTCCATAGTTACCCACCATGTGAGAGCCTCCTGGTCCTCCTTCTGTGTCATCTGGCTTAGGGGCCTTACACGGGTTGCATTCATTTCTCCAAGAGAAGTTCATGTTCTCACAGGTAGGATTAGGACACTTCCAGTCCCCAGCTCGTTGCTGTCCGCCACCTCCACCACCGCCACTGGGGAATCCTCCCCAGCCCCCTGCACCACTGCCACCTCCTCCACAGCCTCCACGGCCCATGGGTCCTCCTCGCCCTCGGCCTCCACGACCATTTCCACCACCCCATTGAAGTCAGCTCGGCAGGTAGCAAACGAAACCTTAATAGGATTCCCAGAGAATTCTTTACCATCAAACCAGTCGATAGCTGCTTTAGCAGAAGGTGGGTCCTCAAACGAGACTGTTGCCTCACCCTCCAGCTTGCCAATTTCCCTGTCTGCATACAAATTAATCATAGGCTGTCCAGTTTTCTTATTTGTCTTAGCAATTCCGATCTGCTTGAAGTAATCAGGCACCGATTCAATTGCAACATTCTCGCCCAGGCCTTGCACAAGGATGGTGTTCTTGTCTGAATTATCCTGTTCAGAATCATGACGTGATCCTTGATACCGAGGGCCACCAAATTTATTGAAGCCACCTCGGTCACTTCTGCCCATGCTGCCTCTGCCTCCTCGGCCACCTCCACGGCCTCTGGGTTCATAGCCAACACTGCTTCTTCGGTTGTAACTGCCTCCACCGCCCCTGCCTCGGCCCCCACGGTCCTGCGGGCCTCCCCCGTAGCCACCACCGCCGCCGCCACTCTGGTCCTGATTGCCGTAACCATGGCCGCCGCCACCTCCACTGCTGCTGTTGTACAGGCTCTGTTGCCCATAACCCTGAGGTGGGTTATAGGAGCTGAGCTGAGCTGAGTATTGAACTTGTTTTCCTTCTGAGCCATCTCGCCAGCCCTGATTTGGTTTGATTTCTGAGGAGGAAATAAGAAGCTAAATTATTCTGTGTGTAGGGTGTCTTATAAGGGCAGGAAAGTATGGGCAACACAGAACAAGAGCTCGTTTTCCTTCAAGTTCTTACTTCATCATTGTCTCCGGGGGAAAAACTTGGGGGCATATCCAGGGTTAAGAGCTCACATATTGTGTAAGATAATGGTGAAAGGGGACAAAGTCAGCTCAGTAAAGGACACAGCTGACGTAGTACAACATCAGGCGGAACAGGACAGAAGTGGCTGAGGATGAGGAGAAAGACCCCGGAGGTCTGGAGAGGAGAAGACAGACAGTGACGTCAAAGAAGAGGAATACAGCAATGATGGAGAACATGCAGGAGGTCCAAAGATAAGAACACTGTCAAAAAATTAAATGATAAAGGAACAAGTAAAGTATACTTAGCTTAATAGATGAATCATGAAAAACATTTATGAATCATGAAAAATATTTATTCTACTTTTATTAATTATAACTAATAGGTTTCCTTCATTCTACTGATATGTATGCAGTAAGGTAGAATAAAAGATTCATACACACACACACACACACACACACTCACACACACACACACATACACACACACACACACCAGCAACTTTCTAATAGGCAAATGCATCCTCTTACAAAAACCAACTCAAATCATGTGGCGAAGCTTTCCGGACTTCTCAGGCATCTTCTCTGAACTGTCAAAGCACACAGCATGCTCTGACGAGGTCTCCATAGCGATTGCGAGAGCAGGGTACCATTTACACATGTAAAGAGGGGGAAATTGCACTGCTCCTTAAAATTGACATTGACTGGAGCCACTTCTCCACTTTGGGCTCAAAGAGAAAGGTAAAATTGTCTCTGGCGAGTAGAAAATCTTCTACTGAACAAAGCCTTTATAAAAGGAAAGAGACCTCCAGAGAAGGAGTTCAAACAGTTCAATGAAGCAACAAGGGAATAAAATGCCTTTGCCTCCAAAATGAGCAGGGATTTGGGAGACTGGATACAGATCAAGGAAGAAATAGATGAGGAGTGTAGGCACAGCTGGTGACCAAGCAGCCTCCACAGCTAGGGATGCGGGGGATAAAACTGACCACCTCCTAGAAATGGAAGCTGTCTAAAACATCAGAAAGAGATTAGGTAACATTCACATTTAGTCATTTCCTCTGTGGTCCGTTATCATCACATTATTCACAGCCCTTTAATCATGTGGATGCCGTACACATGCTTGTCTGATTAGGAAATCCAGGCCAGGACTGAATACTACATACACCTGGGTCTATGCAGAACAGAGAAAATAGACTAGTCCTGGAAGGTAAGACTCAAAATCAAGAGGTTAGCATCACCATTAAATGAGAGTGAGGTGGCTTTGATATTGTAAGCCCATGGAATCTAAAATAAGAGCCATAACAAAAGCTTGACAAGGACAATGGCCTCCCCCCAGTCTGGCACATCCAATCATTATTGAGTAATTTTACTTAAATGTTTAAGGAAAGATGTGGGGATATTGTGTTCCCCAATATATTGTGCACCCTAATAAACTTATTTGGGGTTAGAGGACAGAACAGTCACTAGATATAGAGGCCAGAAAATGGTGTCACTCACACCTTTAATCCTAGCATTCTGGAGGCAGAGATCCATGCGGATCTCTGTGAGTTCAAAGCCACACTGGAAACAGCCAGGCATGATGACACATGCCTTTAATCCCAGGAAGTGATGGCAGGAAGTAGAAAGGTATATAAGGCATGAAAACCAGGAACTAGAGCTGGTTAAGCTTTTAGGCTTTTGAGCAGCAGTTCAGCTGAGATCCATTCAGATGAGGACACAGAGGTTTTCAGTCTGAGGAAACAAGATCGGCTGAGGAGTTGGCAAGGTGAAGTTAGATGTGGCCTGTTTTGTTTCTCTGATCTTTCAGCATTCACCCCAATACCTGGCTCCGGGTTTGTTTTTATTAATAAGACTTTTTAAGATTTGTGCTACAGAAAGACAGTCCTAACTGCTATTTGGTTTATACATGTTGATCTCCACTAGTTCACCATGAATTCCTCATGCCTAGAATGAGGCATTTGGATGAAAAGGTTCTTCTATCTTCTCAGAAAAACATCAGATAGTTCATTGGTTGTATGGCAACAACATCAAGAAGAAAAAGTGAATGGGGGAAGCAAGAGAGGTAATCTTGCATTTTATACTCAAAGACAGTGACAGGGAATCGACTCATATTTACACCTCACATTATGCTTTGAGACGTGTGAATAACAAAGCTTGGTGTGTGGCTAAGGAGAGAAAGTAAATTACAGTGAAGGAAACAGACCATGAAGAAAAGGCTGAGTTAGGAGGACCCTCTGCCAAGACTCCTAGGATACAAAGTCCTCTTGATATTTTATTTTACTATACATGTCTTTGCTTTAAAACATATAAACAAAAACAACCCTTGGCACACATTTGCTATCATTTTTAATACTGGCCTTTTTAAAGGTCAGATAACCTACAGCAACTTGTATTTTATACACTGTCTTAATCAGTCTTCTATTGCTGTGAAGAGACACCATGACTATGGCAACTCTCATAAAAGAAAGCATTTCATTGGTTCTTGCTTACAGGTTCAGAGGTTTAGTCCATTATCATCATGAGAGGGATCATGGCAGCTTGTAGGCAGATATAGTGCTGGAGAAGGGGCTGAGAGTTCTACATCTGAATCCTCAGGCAGCAGGAAGAGAGAGACACTGGGGATGGCTTGGGCTTTTGGAACCCCTAAGAACCACCCCCATGACACACTTCCTCTAACAAAGCCACACCTACTCCAAAAAGGCCATACCCCCTAATCCCTCTCAAGTAGTGTCACTCTCAGACCCCAAATTTTCAAATGTATCAGCATATGGGACCATTCTTATCCAAACCACTACATACACATACCTAAGTCATTTTTTTTTTTTACCAAAGGAGGAAAACTTTTCTGATAAAATCTAAAGTAAGAAACTTTACTCCAAAGAATTAAAGGGTTGGTTTAATGTTGAAGCAAATCTTCCACAGCAGATAAATGAGGATGATGACAATATTCTTAGGTTGTTGCCCCTTTGCAGAAGCAAGATAAGGAGACTACACTCAAGACAATAGAATGTATTGTCCATGGGTAAGGGGAGGGATCACTTCCAGCCATAAAATCACATAATATAAATATATAACTTAGCACAAGCATTCTTTAATAGTGGGAAGAGGCATGCCTAATTTAAAAGTCAGTGACATTTCACTGAGTTTTCTATTGTTAGGAGTTGACATAGCATGAATAACATATAGAAGCCCGCCATACAGATCGCCTCATTGTGCCAGAATAATTACTTCAATAGCTAATGGAGAAGCACAAAAAAAATTTATTTTATTCTCCTGGAAAAATCAACTGTGCTCTCATTTTTTGTTTTTGAAAAGGATTTTTTTAATCCTTGACACTGAGTGATTTTCTGCAAAGTACTTGGAGAGCTCACAGAAGAAGATTGCTCTCAAACATAAAGCACTGAGCATTTTTTTCTCCTTCTTATTGTAAAAAATAAGGACTCTTCCCAGCCCATCAAGTCATTTTATAAAGCCAAACAAATCACTTACTTTCCTCCCTTCCATGTTTTCCAGAATACTTCTAGGCAGTTTTCCAGAAACTACTTTTTTTTTCTTTCACTTTAACAAAGGGGCCTTCCTTACTATTTCTCCAGTCACCCTTCACGTTTGAGGGCACTTTTGTGATTTTGCTGCCTTTATGTCCATTGCTACAGATACCATAAAACAAGGCTAAGCCACTTCTGGAAGCTGTAGAAATGAATGGAGACTGCTGAGATGGGGACTGATCGAGGCAGATCACTCACCTCTGTAACAAGGAAGAGCAACCACTACCTTTAGCACAACTAGCAGAAGTTCAAAGACAGACAGGGAAGTATATGTGGGGCGTCTTGACAGTGCACAAGGGGAAGGTGCCAAGTAGGATCCAGTTGAAATGATTGGCATTGGGAAGCTGGAGGAGGAATGGCCAAGTGCGCGGACACCGGCATGCAGTGACTCTGTGTCTGTCATTGCTTGGTCCTGTCAAGAGCAAAGGTGAAAAGGAGAACCTCTTGATTGAATATTCCCTGCCTGTCATGGGATGATGATTGCAGATCATCAGGTTTGGTTTCCTTGCCTGTTGCTACAGAGGCTGTGGGACCGAGTTCTATTGCCTGGCTGCTGTCTGCCTGGCCATTCAGTTCTGTGGTCAGTCATTGTTTTCATCATTATTCTACTTGTAAAGTTTGACGTATCATGAAAAGCTAGAGTTATAACTTCCATTGCTTTAGAGATCGTTCACTCCCCTTCCAATCAATGCCATGTGAAATCATCTTGAACATGTTGTCATCATCACTGTGGAAATCTGAGGGAAGAGAAGCCCCTCTGAACAAAACGCAAAGACTTAGATAATGACCACAATGATAAAACCAAAAGAAAAAATAACTGGTAGTTCCCATAAGATACATGGACCCAGGAAAGTCTAGTTGACAAGCCAAGGCCAAGAATAATTCATTCAGTTGTTATAGCTTGGATCTTGAATGTTGCCCAGAAGCCCTTGTGTTCTGAAGGCTTAGTCCTCAGCCTTTGCCCTGTTAGAAGATGGTAAAATCTCTAGGAGGTGGAGCCTGATGGAGGCATGTTAGGTCAGTGGGAATGTGATCCTGAAGGAGATATTAGGGCCCCTTCTCTCCCCCACCTCCTTCTCCCCTTCCTCTTCCCTCTTCTTAGCACCATGTGTTGAACAGGCCTCCTCTACCATGCACATCGACCACAATATACAGGACCAATCACTCTGAACTGAAACTTATGAAACCATAAGGCAAAACAGACCTTTCCTCATTTTCAGTTGATTATCTGAGGTGTTTTGTCATGGTGATAAAAATCTAACTGATAAAATAGACCATGAGGATCAACCCTAGAGAAATAAGTTGCCTTGTTCTTGTGGTGATATACAACGTGTTCTACCTGAACTGTTTCATTGTTGTCAATTAAACAAAAATTAACAATAGAGACTACCATGATTAGCCAAAAGAAATCTAGACTGATCATCCATCACTGCTCATGCCAAGGAGTTGAAACTGCTCTGTGTTCCACTGAAACAGAGATGACGCCATTAACAACTTCTGCCAATATTAGCAGAAGTTTATGACAGTCTTTTCTACTTGAATGATTCCCACAGGTAAGAACACTGCTCTGATTGTTTGCATAAACAATGAGTCAGAAATGTCTACAGGTAAAAATACTAAATAATCAAAGGGGGTGTTGTTTTGGAGCTAGTGACTGAATCGGAATTTCCAGTCTTGGTGATTTATAGATTTGGGGCCTTTATGTCCAGACAAGTCTCAGAATACTATTCCCAAGATGTAGGAAGTGCTTGTCTGAGAGAAATAGACACAAACACACTGCATACAAAGGAAGTGGTATCTAGTAGAAGTACCATGGAGAAGTAGGAAGAAAGGAGCCATTCATGACTTAAGGTCAGAATCAAGACCTTACAGCAGATGTGTTACATGATTTGAGTCTTTACTACTTTTATAGGGTATGAGTACTTGGCCCACTGCCCTTTTAAGGCTGTTAAAACTTAGAATAACTTAGGTTCTTATCATTCATTAGATAGTCTTGTTTTGAGACATGGGTCATACAGTACAGATGGAAACATCATAAACTGTAATCCCTGTGTTCCTCCTTCATTAAACCAGAATTTATGCCAGAAGCTTTATGTGGTGACCCATAGTGGACTATCTGGCAGTCGATAAAATGGGGGCAATGACTACTCTTTAGAACAATGTCATAAAAGAGAATGACTATATTCTAATCTAAAAACTGTCCTTAGGAGGAAAGAAAGAAGAAAGGGGATATTATAGAAAAATTACAACAAAGGAGTCATAAAGCATGGGAAGAAGAGTGATTATAAACAAGCTGTGAAAAACAAAACAGGAATCACTCAGGAATTCTGGCTCAGCTATATCACTTTTCCTACACATGTTGACTTAAGTATAGAAATCAACTTGCCTGTGTCCAGATGACAAAAATTGTGGAGAGATTTGATAAATTCCCATCTGAGGTCATTTTAACTTCCATGTTACCAAACTGCTAACAGAAGAGTTCCAGGGATGATATGAATGAAAGGTCAAAGGAATAATTTCTCCTCTTTTCCAAATGCAGCGGCTAAGTGTTGGTACTTCATAATGATCTGTTTGAATTCCTTGGGATCTTCCTGTGGGAGGTTCGTTAATACCATAACCGCAGTTGTACATAACAGCCTACTGGAATATTTCCTTCGGTGTCTTTTATGGCCACCTGCTCCTCAACGTTGGGGACAGCCATGTCTCTAGGAAGTAGATGTGCATTTGAAGTTCCTTACCTTGGTGTTCATTTTTCTATGGGGGTGTCAGTAGTAGTAAGAAACCCTGTTTCTATAGTAACCCCAAGCCACGGCTTCAAAACCTATACCCAATATTGGCTATAGTCTATACTTCACATGTACCTCAAATACCGATGTTAACAGCTTGTTATCCACTATAGCACTACAGGGAGGTCATAGAATCCTTAAGAGCCATGGCCCACTGTGAGTTATGTCTTCAGGTTATTGGGGTGTGCCCTTAAAACCAGTCAGTAATGGGACCCTGATCCTTCTCTCCTCTCTTCCCCTGCTGCCCCTCCCCCCTCTTCTTGGCTAGGAGCTGGGTAGCTTTGCCAACCATGTTGAGCACTTGCTCGGAAGTACTGCCTTGCCACAGAGGCCACCAAACCATGAACGGAACCCCACCCCCCACCCCAGACTGTGAGCCTTTCTCTCTGTAAGCTGTTTGTCTTGGGTATTTGTTATAGGTTTGGAAAGCTAATAAACACAGTCTATTTACATTTGCATGCTTGTTTTTTAGTCTTTGGTTGATTGACAAGTTCTAGAAAGTCCAATGAGTCCTGCCAATTGTTCTGATTTTGTCTCCGAAGACTATATTCCAAAAGAGATCTTAAACTCATAACGGCACACCTGCTTGATAGTCTCCAGGACTAGTTTTATTTTTGAGACAGGATTTACCAAAAACTAGGTCATAGTTCTCAATGGAGGCTCTAGCTCATCTGAGCGCAGGAGGGAAAGTTTTGGAATTGAGGTCAGGGGAAGCAGAAGGACCCCTTCAGCTTACTGTTCGACTCATTCCCCCGGCCCCGTCAGTGAGTACCAGGTTTGGTGAGGGGCTATGTCCCAAAAGCTCAGGTGAATAATAGTACTATCTGCTACTGTACAGGGAACGATTTCTTGATGTTCACTGTTCTCCCCACACTGCTGACCCTCGGATGGAAGCATCCTATACATGATGGACAGTTATAAGAAAAATCTCATCAACAAATATACAAACTTCATGTACATTTAGGGTAGAGTAGTTTAAGCACTGGTGGTTTAAGAAATCTGAAGAAAATCAAAGAAAACTGGGTTTGCAAAGTGCAGTCTGGACTTGTTTGTCCGATTCTAAGGAACAAGTGTTTAAGCTCTGGGTCTAAAATCCCCCTCTTATCTTATGATTTAAAAGATACACACTTGAAATTAAAATTTTAAAACAAGGTAGAAACCAAGGAGGACACCTGACCTTACCAACTTCTGTTTTTCACACAAGATGTGTGCACATATATAAATATGCACACATGAATACAGCATATATACAAAATAACAAATTCAAAATTTAAAAAATTTAAAATTTTAAAATTTTAAAAGGAAAAAGGATGGTCAATTCTGCCCCAAATACAAAAAATTCAAAGGCAGAATGCAAAGAGCTTGGTGCCAGCTTGCAGAGCTTGTGTGAACTTGACAAGTCATGTAAATACTTAAGTGGGCACCGAACCTGGCTGCATGCTTGGTCTCCAGCACTGAGAAGTACACACTGTATCTTGGTGAAATGTCCAGGAAAACACAGATAATCAAAGGCCATCCAAATGAGAATGAGCAGAGGGTATTTATCCAAAGGAATGGACATTGTCACCTGCATTTGGCACATTCTCACACACAGGCCCCGCAGTAGGAACCTTACATGGTGTGTGTGTGTGTGTGTGTGTGTGTGTGTGTGTGTGTGTGTGTGTGAGAGAGAGAGAGAGAGAGAGAGAGAGAGAACACTTCAGATGTGATCTCTCTGGAAGGTGCCGCATATTGGCTTTACTTGGTAGATACTTACTTTAGATAAATATATATATATATATATATATATATATATATATATATATATGATTGACCAAGTCCTGACTACTTTACTTTGGACTGGTTGCCACAGACAGAGGTTGGAGGTCAGAGTTCTGCTGTCATATATAGTTTGGCCATTGTTTCTGTGTACATCCAATGCCTCAAAGTGCATGCGTGCATGAGTGTGTGTGTGTGTGTGTGTGTGTGTGTGTATGTGTGTGACTTGAGTGTTAGAACAGGAATGAGATGGGATGTTTAAAAGAAACATTCTAATCTTGGAATGTGTGTAGCTAGTTGTTCTGATAAAAAATTTGTTTGTTGGCCTTTGACAGTATAGGAAATCATGTTCATCTGACATGACTTTTATTAAGTCAAGCTTCTAATTTTTAAAAACTCTTGTTATGATTGCCAAAATTTGGGATGGTTAGAGCAAAATTAATTTTTTAAAATGTAATAAAACATCATTAATGTACTTAAGTTTAGAATATGTCAGATTAGAAAAATACTGACATCATTTTCTAACATAGAGAAATATATTCTGATAAATATTGAAGTCAGGCATTGTAGTGCATGCCTTTAATTCCAGGAGACAGGGGCAGATGGATCTCTGTGAGTTTGAGGTCTCATATACAGAGCTCCAGGTCAACCAGGGCTGCCAGTAGAGACCCTCCATCAAAAGTACTGAAATATCAAGAGTCATTTCTTTCCAAGTGAACCATTAAACATAACTTTTGCATATACCAATCAGTTACCCAAATAAATAGACTTATAAATATGACATGTTGCACTTAAAGAAAAGTTCCAGTGTGAAATTCCATGTGGTTTCAACAATTAATATGAGCCAGAGGAAAATTTCTTTCCGAGTGGCTGAACTGGGTTCAGTATCTACGTTAAGCCCCAGCCAAGACTTGCTGTAAAGGTTGGTCTGTGCATACCCCTCAAAGTAAAAATGTTACATTTTCTGGTGCTTTGGAAAGGATTCTGCATGCACCAAACGTGTGTGAACCCTGAAGCAGGCATGTCCTTCCTCAATGGATTTCCCTAGCTTGTTGCCGGTCTGCCTGTTTGTCAGAGGGATACCTGCTGGACACCACTAGCGATTCAGAACAGAGAGACCTTGAGGGAAGGAAACATCATTCAGCCGGAAGTGGAACCGTTTTCACAGACACCAGTCCTGGTTCACACTTTAGTGGCACTTTCTGATTCATAGGGATAGGCATTTCTAAGTTTGGTGTCATCTGATTATCAGTGGGATTCTAAAATGAGATTCTAAAATGAGATTTCAAATCTCATGATTCTGAGATTTGAAATAAAGCATGGATGAATGGGAAAATTTTTTTCATTTTTCCTTTTGAGGTTCTGTGGATTGAACGTAGGACCTTGGGCACAATGGGCAGGTACTCTGCTACTGAGGTGTAATCTCAGCTTTTTTTTAACTTTCAACTTTTTATCTTGAGTCAGGGTCTCACTGAGTTGCCCAAGCTAGCCCTGTGTGTGTTCAGTGTATAATCCAGGTAAGCCTTGAACTTTCAACTTTCCTGTCTCAGCCTGCCAAGTAGCTGCATAGCAACCTGTGCCACCTGGGCTGGCAAGCGAGCAATCTCCTTTTTAAATATTTATTTTTATCTGTAGGAGCTGTTTAGCTTGTGTGCTTGTATGTACCCATGGAGGCCAGAAGAGGGCAGCAGAAACTGTAGAACTAAAGCAGTCATGCACTTCCATGTGGGTGTTGGGAACTAAACCCAGGTCTCCTGCAAAAGCATCACATGCTCTTAACCATTGAGTCATCTCTAGCCCCTAAGCACAGGCATTTTCTAACCATAACTTCTACAAATAACTTCTACCCTAACTTCTTATAAAGAGAAGTATATATAACTATGTGCATAATGGAATATTACTCAGCAATAAAAAAAGATTTTTTTTTTCGTTTACAGCAACACAGACTGAACCAGAGAACAGGATGTTAAGTGAAGTAAACCATGAATAGACAGACAAATCCTACAGTCTGGCTTACATGCAAATGCTGAAGACCTTGATTTCATGGAACAAGAGAGGAAATTAGTAAACACCCAAGGCCTGGAGAGAATATGGAGGAGGTATCGATGAGAAGAATGCTTAGTGGGTTTCAGAGGTGCAACTGGAGAGGAACTTCTCCTGTTTCAGAACACCACAGAATAACCATGACTGAGAGCAGTCACTTGTACATTTTGAAATAATTAGTAAAGAAGTATGAATATTATTAACACTGAGAAATGATGAATGTTTAAGGTTATAAATGTACCGATTGTCCAGCTCTGATTATTACACATTGTTATACATATGTTTAAACAGCACACTCAACTCCATAAACATATTCAACTATTATGTACCAACTAAAAAGAAAACATATATTTATAAAACAAATCAGAAGAAAAACAGAAGGATGTCGCTATATCTAAATAGGAAATCTTTCCCCTTATAATAAGGCAAGAGTTTAATGGTGGCATCAGAGGGCTCTTCTAGCATCCAGAGTTTGGTCAATAGTCCCCTTTAAGAACAGTTTATGGGGGGGCTGGAGAGATGGCTCAGCGGTTAAGAGCACTGGCTGTTCTTCCAGAGGTCCTGAGTTCAATTCCCAGCAACCACATGGTGGCTCACAACCATCTGTAATGAGATATGGTGCCCTCTTCTGGCCTGCAGACAGAACACTGTATACATAATAAATAAAGGAATGAACGAATAAATAAATAAATCTTAAAAAAAAAAAAAGAACAGTTTATGATGTGGTGGTAGTGTTCTAGTCACCTTCAAGACATGAACCCCTTGGCCGGGCGGTGGTGGCGGATGCCTTTAATCCCAGCACTCGGGAGGCAGAGCTAGGCGGATCTCTGTGAGTTCGAGGCCAGCCTGGGCTACCAAGTGAGTTCCAGGAAAGGCGCAAAGCTACACAGAGAATCCCTGTCTCGAAAAAACCAAAAAAAAAAAAAAAAAAAAAAAAAAAAAGACATGAACCCCGTTGATGTGACTCGGGCAATAACTTATTTATCAAAGAGACTCCTATCTTCTGGGTCCCTTTGCAATCATTACCTCTTTAATTCTCAAACCCTCTAACAGTTCGTCAAATTGGAGATCATTATTTTCCTTTTCCACGTTAGCTGCAGAATTCAGGAAAAAATTAAGGTCCTTTGCTGCAAGCGCATTCTCTATTTTTGCCGGCCTGCTCATTCCCCTTCTGGCAAGTGCAGGGGGTGGGTGAGGGCAGGAAAGGAGGGAGCAGGCTGAAATGGAGAATAACCGGCCAGGTCAGGCAGTGACCTGAGCTGGAGTCAGCCCAGAGCCACAAGTGGAGCATCCGAAAATAAATCCAGCCCAGTCACACCGTAGATTCCCGAGCCAAGAAATCTCAGATGCAAGCTTGACTGCCAAAGTGTGGCAAGAGAACCCTGGAGGAGCCAGAGTGAAGGAATTAGGAAGTAGAACCCCGGAGGAGGGCAGTGACTCCATAATGTCGGAGTGACCAGCTGCCATGGTTCCTGTACATATCTAAAAGGTTTTTTTTAATTGTGTGTGCGCATGTGTGTGTGTAATGTGTTATGGAAGCCAGAAGAAAATGTGGGATGCTGTGGTGGAGATGGAGTTACAGGTGATTGTGAGCCATCCCAGGTTTAGGGAACAGAATTTGGTTTCTCTGAAAGAGCTGCAAGTGTTCTTAACCTCAGAGCCATCTCTCCAGGTCCAGTTCATGTCCATTTTGCAGTTCCAGATGAGAAGAAATTAGATCAGGTTGTGTCTAAACATATAACGGGGACAGAAGGCCCTTGACAAATGGCAGCTTTGGGAAGCAGCATTGTTGAAGGAAACAGCCGAGGCTTGGGAATGGTCTGGGTTCTGTCGGTCACTAGGTGTCTGATGTAGGGGAAGGCGAGTGAACCTTGCTGAGCTGTTGACTCTTCACCTAGAATAGAAATACTAAAACAGAAAGGTCCAGTCATGACTTCCAGCCTCTTCCCCGCCAGGGCTGCATCAGCACAGCACTAGAGGCAGCCACTGTGTTGGAGGAAATGCATGCATTAGGAGCTGGAACACTAAGAATGCAAGCCTGGCAGCTGGTGCTACTGTTATTTTTGTTGTTGTGTGCAAAGAACCAGAGGAAATGGAGAGCTTCTTGCTTGTAAGTAGTCTCACGGGAGCTGACAGGCATCTGATTTGTTTCTCTTGATGTTAACTTGGCCCAGTCCAGGTGTAAGAAGGTTCATCTTGAATCTCCTGTAGGAGAGAAATCTTACAGCTGCTGTTTGCTTCTATGGGCTTTAAAGCTTTTCATGTAACTTAGCACAGATAGATCTGTTTCCCTTTGGTGCTGTACCCATCTCACACCCAACAAAGTATGTTCATTTGATGGAGATGAGGAGCAGAAATGAGGGTGAAAGACATCTAAGGGAGAATTTGCTGTTTTTAGCATTTTTCATTGTATAAATAATGGGTTTCATTATGACATCTTTATACTTGTATCATGTACTTTAAGACTATTCACACACACCCCCAACATCCTCTCTTGTCCTCTCCACTTTCTGCTCCTCTTCTCTCAACAAATCCCTCTTCCACTGTCAGGTTTTATTTCCATATTTAAACCTAAATTCCACAAATGAGAGAAAGTGTGAAATTTGTCTTTTCAAGCCTGGTTTATTTCATTTAGCACGATGACCTCCAGTTCCATCTTTTTTTCCTGGGACTGATAGAATTCCATTTTTTATGGCCAAATAAAATGTATTGTGCACATATACCACATTTTCTTTCTATTCATCCACTGTTTTTCATTACTTGGCTATTGTGAACAGTGCCGATAAACATGTACACATAAGTATCTCTGTTGTATGCTGATTTATATTTAGGGAAAATTTTTATAATGCTACATAATTCTACAACACAGTCATTCACAGTTCCCAAATGAGATAGAGCCTTTCCCAATTCATTGCTCACTATTTTTGTCTTTTTTATAATTTCCAACAGATGCATGATATAGTAATTCAATATATTCTTTTCCTATGTTCATTTACTCTCAGAGAAATACAGTAACTCTTTCAGAAGAATAAAGAGAAACAGAGGGGTGGGCACTAGGAAGGGGCTGATGAATATGGTGCCAAGTAATGACCAGTTTGGGTCTCTGGTTTGGATGTACGTTCATACATAAAAAAACCAAGAGGATGGAGCATCTGAAACAGATGCTGTTGGAGGATCAGACATCAGCACTGCCGCACCAACAGAGATGTTAAAAGTCCATTCCTAATCAGCTGGCTGGGGCTAACCTGACAGCACCAGGATGGTTTTCAGAAGAAAGGCCCAACTAATCAGTTCATCCTAGCCGCTCTCACTAGTCACATTCCAGGACCCACAGAAGCCAAGGCCTGGACTGAAAACACCATTGTGTTGTCCACCTTTAAGCATGGTAGTGTTCTAATTTCCTTGTCCACTAAAGGATGCTGCCTCACAGGGGATGGTACATTAGGCACTACCTTCTGTTGTTCACCGAATGTCTATACTGTCTGTAGCCGAGGGCCTTTTAGACATGCTGTTGCCTTCCCTTAATCCTCAGGCTTTCTCTGGCCCATAGCCACTCAACTTCTACTTTCAACACAAGGGTCATTTGCACAGAAAGGCCTTCATGGTTGCCTAGAATGGATGAAAACTGTCTTGCTCCTTTCACTCACCCACTGTCTTTCTTCCCACAATGACTCCTCATCCATTCCCATGAGTGGACACCTTGCACTACAAAAAGTAGAATATCCTCCATATCTGTTCATTACTGTACAGTAAATGTAGTGCCTAGCACATTATAGATACTTAAAATTATATTTGTTGAGTAAATGGATGAGTAAAACAATGGATGGATACAGATAGAGTTAGACTAAAGAAGAAGGTCACATAAATGCTCTTCTGTGATGTCTTACTTAGTCTCTTCTGCTGTGACAAAACACCATGATGAAAAGCAACGTGGGGAGGAAAGGGTTTATTTCATCTTATAACTTTCAGATCACACTCCATCATTTTACCCTGAGGGAAGTCAGGATTAAAAACTCAAGACAAGAACTGGAGGCAGGAACTGAAGCAGAAGGCATGGAGGAGTGGTGATTACTGGCTTACTTTGTTGTTCTCTTACACAAACAGGAGCACCTACACAGAGCTGACACTGCCCACTGTGAGCTGGGCCCTCTGGTCTCAATTGTTAATCAGGAAAACACCCCCACAGACTTGCCTACATGCCAATCTAACGGAGGTATTTTCTCAATTAAGATCCACTCTTCCCAAATATGTTGAAGTTTGTGTCAGGTTGACCAAAACCAACCAGGACACATTGATATTATATTAATCGGAGTACCATTAGCTTCAATAACAAAAGCTGAAATTTTAATGGCTGAGTACAATAGCCATTGGTTGCTTGGCCATATGATAATTTAGTGCAGGTGTTCCTAGTGGAAAAGGACTTTCCTCCACAGTCAGCTGACCTCCAGGCTTCTCTATGTTGGGGAGAAAAGGGATGGCAGAAGAGAAGTCCTGTTTGCATCTCCCCAGTAAAAGCCTGGAAGGGATGCAGGCAATTTCTTACCCTTCATTTAAAAGGAAATATTCAGCATACTAGAAGAGAGAGCAAGGTGATGAGAAATGGGATGCTTATCTGGACACCCCTCCCCCATGCCACAATATTACATGTAGTATGAAAAGCCAAGACTTTTAGTAGACAGCTAACATTACTAGCCACAACATGTAATAAGCCAATGCAGACAAAATAAAGCCTCTACTGAAATGCAATGGTTTCACATGGCTTGTTAATTAGAGAGATTTCTGTTTAATCTTAACTATGAACTCATGGACCTAATAAGTATGTTTGAATTATTAAGACTAACATTCACAAAGCTCTTTTTGGCTTCCTGGAAGCTTCCATAGATTTCCCATATGTCATATGGTGTTATTAAATAGTGTACACTATTTACCTTGTTGGCCAACATTCTCTTCTAATCCCCAAACCTACCCATATCTATTATCAGCATCATAACAGAAGGTAACATGAATACATAAACCTGCAAGAAGCCTTAAAATATTTTAAAATAGAAGTAAAATAGAATGGCATGGCATCTCTGTGGATCTTTTTTATTAGCATCAAACAGAAGAAATAATTTGAAGATCTTTAAATTTAGTGAATTATTACCTCTATAAGCATGAATTGATAACCAATTTCTCTGGATGTTTCATAAAAACAAAATACCATCTAAATAATATCAATTGTATACCCAAATGACAAGTGATAAAAACAAATACATATAATCCTTAAGATGAATTTATTAAAATTTATGGGCTCTTCTTGGATGTATGACATCAGAGGAAACATTCCTACTTACTGTAATTGGAATCTTTGGAAGGCACATTGGTCTGGTAAGTGGAAGGTGCAATGGTGATTTTGGCTCTGGGATGGTAGATTCTCTGCTGACCACTTCTGTTCTCCTGAACAGTCAATGTAGTCCCATGTAATGGCTGCTGGTAGCCCAAGGCAGATGGGATGACCCAGTAGTTCTGTGGTTTTAGACTCCAAACAGACAAGTGACGTATTACTAAGTTAAAGCCAAAGTGATGTAGGAATCATTTCTTGTAGAGAGGCTAAAGAGATGTAAGTTTGTGTTTGGATGGTTATTACTTCAAAATGGGCTGCATACTGAGGTTGAGTAAACCACACCGACAGCATCCAGTTCTTACTCCAAAAGGTGCTTCTTTTGTTGGATTGAGGAAAATAGAGCTTGGGCAAAAGAGAAGTCTCAGTGAGTAAAAGCACTTCCCACTGAGCCTCATGGCCTGATTTCAAACCTAGGACATATATGTAGAAAGATGGAACTGACTTGTCTATTTGTACACTGTGGCACACGCACACACACAAACACACACACACACACACACACACACACACACACACACGCAAACACAAAATGCATTTTTAACAATTATAAAGAAAACACACCAGGCTGTGGTGGCATACCTCTTTAGTTCCAGCGCTCTGGAGGCAGAGACAGGCATATCTCTATGAATTAGAGGCCACCCTGATCTACAAAGTGAGCTCCAGGATAGCCAGGGCTACACAGAGAAACCTTATCTCAAAAAAAATCATTCTATGTATCAAAGCTAATCCTATAACTTTTTTAAATTCTAATGACTTTCCTACTTTTAAGGTAGTGATGCTTATTTTTCTTTCAGGACATCCTTGGCCAAGGAACAGCATTTAGTGAAAGTTAGACTCACATTCATGAGATTGTTAATTAATGGATGGATGGGTGGAGAAGATACTTTTTTGACATCCTGTAGGGATTGCTAAAGAAACGGTTCTTTGGTCCCTGCTACTGTCTCTGGAGACTTGATATTTAACTTCTCCTTGAGTTTGAGTCACTTACACCTTTCAAAAGAATTCATTTCCTTTCTTGAATTAACTAGAATCAGTTCCTGTGGTTTGTAACACAAGAACCTAACAAAAGAAAAGACTTTAAAATTTGTGATCAAATAGTCACCCAGATGTGAGAATTCTGAAATACAATAATGTGATTTCTTTTACAGTTTTAATAGTTGAACAAGTTTGCCAACACATACAACTCTGAAATCAGATCAGTCAAGTTTAAAGTCACATTAAATGCCAAAGAAATGCCCAATTCAGTCAAACTGCTTTGCACAGGACCAGAGAACTATAGTGTAAGGTGCTAGTCATGGTTAATGATCTCAATCTGTATGCATTCTATTCTCTGGTAGCTATGATTCAAGTAAGAAAGTAGATGTGGAAGGTTTCCCAAACTCGTCATTTCTACGGAATGTCATAGCTCAGTAAACTGGACTAACTGGAAGTCACATTCCCTGTCCCTCGATAACACATCATGCCATCAGCAAGCAATCCTGGTGCTTTTGCTCTCAAAGAGTATCTCAGATTCCTTTTCCTTTCTCTCTTGACAGTCATTCCTCTGTGGAAACTCTATCAAGCTCTTCAGAACCATCACCTTTCAAACATGTAGAAGATATAGTAAGAGATTTGTCTTTTTGAAAACATTATTACGTTTCTTCCTGACCACATTTATTTCTCATTACCAGCCTGAAGGAGAAAGAACAGGAGAACAATACATCAGGGACAACACTGAAAATGTCTGGCAACCTTCCAGGTCTTTGTTTGTAAAGACCTGATCCCTAAAGCCCAAAGATTAGGGTGCAGACATGGTATCTATGCCAGAATCATGAGAAGAACATAATATCCCCAAAACAAGGAAATTCCTGAGGTTAGGAGAGTAGGTTGAATAATAAACAGAGACAGTGTGAGGGTCTAAATACAGAGGGGATCTGGGATCTACTTCCTAGGCATAGTCCCTAGAATAGTTGAAGTCCTTCAGTAAGGAAATGACTATCTTTGCAGGGATTTTGACACCCCAACCATTGCAGACAGACCTGGGATCTAAAGACTCATATGGAAAATAATGGCCAATTTTCTGTGCTAACCTGGGATTGAGATGGAGCAGATGACTCAACAGTTAGGTGCTTTCATTCACACTCAAAAATTTAGCATCATACAGGATCCTGGGACCATCCACTAAAAAAAAAAGAAACAGAAAGATAAGAGTGACTAATGTTAAAATTTTCTACCAGCCTAAGAAGATGGGAAGCATAAATTAGATGTGAGCTTGAGAAGGTAAAGGAAATAGTAGAAAAGGGAAGAAAAAATATAAAGAAAGTATAAAGGACATCCACTTCCCTAAATGCAGAATTTCTAAAAACCCACCTGCTGCTACAAACTGTCCTTAAAACGCTGGAAAACTACTATAATCTTTTCATAAATATACAGTCTGGTCTAAAGAAAGCAAGGGAAAACCACAGGGGTCCAAAAAAAGGAGGAAATGGAACTGTAATTAGAGTGTCAGCAGCTGTTAAAGTTGTAGATGCCCCGGGTTTAATGGTCACCTGGGAGACAAGAGATAAGAACTTGGCCTGTGTGAACTGAGGTAATAGAATTGTATTCCTTGTCTAGCACTAAGGCCTGTGCATTAAGAGAACTTCAGTGAAAAGGTAGGCTGTAAAGATATAAATATACATGACGCAAAAGATGACACACAACATAACTGTAAACATCTCAACTCAGCTCCATGTGAAAAACAAAATATATCGGCTATAACAAAATTTTAGAGACTGGATGATGGGCAAGGCATGAAAGGAGGTTTAAGGCAGGCGGTGATGGTACACGCCTTGATAATCCCAGCACTGAGAAGGTAGAGGCAGGTGAATCTCTGTGAGATCTACAGAGCGAGTCCCAGGACAGCTAGGGTTGTTACAAAGAGAAACCCTATCTGGAAAAACCAAAACCAATAAAAAAAAAAAAAAAAAGAGTTCATGGTTTGGAAGTCTAAACATTCTGGCACGGGCAACCCTATTTGTTCAGCACCCTTGATTGAGACACATCATGAAGATGACATCACGATGGGACCTCAAGCATGAGAAAGAGATCACACAACAAGACCGGAAGTCAGAAAGACTCAGGCACACTTTGTCGTAATGACTCGGTTTCATAGAATTCTAATCTTTTCTGAGGGTAACCCCACCAGCAGCAGCAGCCTAGCCATCCTCCTCTAGACCCTACTGTGCCAAGATTTTCCCACCTGCACACCACCACACTGAGAGGCAAGCCTTCAACGCCTGAACCAAGGTAGGAAAACTGCATCCAATCCCCAAGAGAGCATGAACAGAGAAGACAGACTTCCTTATGTCAGGACCCGAGCCCTAACTGCACAATGATCTGGAGTTGGAATTTGTCGTTACCTACTTTAGAAAACCCAGGCTGATCATTGTAGTTACAGGTTCCAACAAATTTAGGCAGAATCTAATGTAAATTCCCTGAGAACATGGGCTGATAATCTATGTTAATTTATGCAAATTTGTTGCATAAATTCTGTGATCTCAGAACCAAAGCACTTTTCATGACACATGAAAATGATGTGAAATTCAGATTTCTGTCTTGAATTAAAGTTTTATTGAAATATCCACTCATTTATGTATCTATGGCTGATTTTACCCTGTAACAATAATGTCAATATGAAGTAGCCGTGAAAGAAGATATATATAGTCCTCACTACTTCCAGGGGCACTACACATCACAGTGATAAAGGTGCCACTTACATTGCTACACTCCCTTGGTCCATTTTATGCCACTACCTCCCAAGTGCCAGGATTCCAGGTATGTGCCATCATTTGACTTTCTAAAATGACCCTACTCCCATGATCACAGAATGAATCATTCACTCTGCTCTCACGGCATAATTGTGTCTCATTCAGTCCTACCTCTGAACATTGACGCGCTGGGGATTGATTTTCCAGCAAACCCCTTTTGGGGACACATTAAAGACATAGCACAGACCAATTCATCTTATTTTACCTGTTACTGTACGCTCTTCCTGTAAAAATGGGACAAACAACAAAGAATATGAATAGAAAGCTAGACTTTAATTACCACACTTCTAAGGTGGAATGGAAAGTGGATTATTTATTAACTAAACTGAAAAACATTGTTTTATAGCCTTTAATATATTGCTGCTCTGTTAAAAGAATAGAATATATATTCACAGAATGAGGCTAAATATTACAGTCTGCATAATATGCAGTATTCTCAAAGTTATAAAATTTAGAAATTTAATCCTATTAGGGAATAATTTATCCCAATGATTAATTAATCAACTAAATTAATTTTCCAAGTGTTAAGCAGGTGTTTGACTATGAACTGACCCCCCACAGGTATATTATTTGGACACTTGGTCATCAGCTGACGGCATTGCTTTGGAGGGCTTTGGAATTCTCTGGGCATGGGGCCTGGCTGGTAGAAAGAGGGTCATGGGGGTAGGGGCTAATGGTCCTAGCCTAGGTTCTGCTTGTTGACCTGCTGGCATTTAACAGGCCATGCTGCAAACTCCTGCCATCACTGACAGAACTCCAGCGGTCAAGCCTCCTAGACACAAAAGTGTGAGCCAAGAAAGACCCCTTCTCCCTCAAGCTGCTTCTTCTCGAGTATTTGATTGCAGCAACAAGAAAAATAACTAATACACCAAACAGGAAAATCTATTTACCATGGGTGACTTAATTACAGTAGCCAAAAAAGGATACTCAGAGAAAGTAAATACCATTTAGATAATTAGCATCCATATGAGAATAGTTGCCATAGGTTAAGAAGATAAAAAAGAAACATCATAGTGAAATTAAGATACAAGCAACTAATTGTCAGTACTTTCCCTGGGCTCTTGATGAGTCAATGGCATTACCAATACTGTTTGGTTATTGATTGCCTTAGTTGGGAGTACTTTTGCAATGATGAAACACCCTGACCAAAACAAGCTGCAGAGGAAAAAGTTTATTTGAGTTACACTTCCATATTGCTGTTCATCATCAGAAGGAAGTCAGGACAGGGACTCAAACAGGGCAGGAACCCAGAGGAGGAACTGATGCAGAGGCCGTGGAGGGGTGCTGCTTACTGGTTTGCCCATCATGGCTTGTTCAGCCTGCTTTCTTATAGAACCCAGGACCAGCAGCCCAGGAGTGGCACCACCCACAGTGGACTGGGCCCTCACCCATCCATCACTAATTAAGAAGAATGCCCTACAGGCTTGTGTATAGCCCTTACAGAGTCAGATCTTATGGACAGATTTTCTTAATTGAGGTCCTCTCCTATCAGATGACTTTAGCTTGAGTCAAGTTGATGTAAAACTATTCCAGCACATTGTTGTTTGGGAATATAATACTGAATGTTTTAAGAGATTGAAAAATCAGCCTCTGTGAATTTTCTGATTAATGCTACAGTTAAGAACACTCTGAAAGTTGAGAAATCAGGAAGTCTGTCCAACTTGAAGTAGAATTTACTAAGGAATGTACAACTTGTGGTTAAAATGTACAAAACAAAATAAGATAAAACAAGACAAAAAGAAGCATGTCCAAGGGAGATGGCTCAGCAGATAGAGGGAATGGCTTAGGGCCTTGATGACCTGAGTGTTGTCCCTGGACCCCGTACGGTGACAGGAGAGAACCAAGTCCTGAGAGGGGTCCTCTGACCTTCCTGTGCATGCTGCAGCACATGCACACAGATTATTCCTGATTTGTAAGTTCAAAATAATTTTTATGCTAAGATAATATTTAATATTTTTATGTTGTTTTTTTTTCTTTATTTTCCTTAGAGCAAATGAAAGCAATGAAAGGAAGCTATCCTAGTAACCACAGGGTTACTAACCACAGAGTGTTCCCAGTTTCAAGGGAAAAACAGTAAGTTTCATGTTTTAATAACCTTGCTTCAGAAGTACAGGTCACTGATTTTATTAAATATTCTTGATACTTTATGTTAAAAGTTGGGAAATAAGGCCGGGCAGTGGTGGCACATGCTTTTAATCCCAGCACTCAGGAGGCAGAGCCAGGCGGATCTCTGTGAGTTCGAGGCCAGACTGGTCTACACAGTGAGATCCAGAAAAGGTACCAAAACTACCCTAAGAAATCTCTCAAAAAGAAAAAAAGTTGGGAAATATGGATATAATACAACAGTAATTTTGGAAATACCATTGTGTGCTGACTTTCAAGGTATAGTGGTTGCTTTTTTCATTAAATACATTGGTTTTACTTGGAAGAAAAAGTCATAAACTATGATTATTTAGACACGGGGATCTGTGAGATACTTTCCCATGAATTTAGCTTGTCATGTCAGAGAAAGCAGTTGGCAGTATTTGCAGCCCTGGGAAGACTCAGTATTTCAGGGAGAAAATAAAACTTGAAGAGACAAGTATCCTTTATCAATAGCTTCATAGTTTCCTAACACTTATTTTCTGGTGATGTGGCTTAAAATTTTACAAATACTTTATACCTTTCAAATGTGGTATTTTTGATATTGTATAGTAAAATGCTTTAAATTTTTGGATAATCTGTAAAAATCAGTGAGCCAATATATATATGTGTGTGTGTGTGTGTGTGTGTGTGTGTGTGTATAAACCCTGTGTGGATAAAAAACATACTCAAAATATAGAGAAGTCTAATGGACTTTAATGTGTCACAGTATGAAAATGACATTAACATGCTCTTAGGTTCCACACTGTGGCTGACTCTTAAGAAGCCATGCCTTGTTGAACACACAGATGCAGCAGAAAAGAAGAAACTCTGCAGTTACGTGAAGGGATATGAAGATGCTGTTCTTACATAGACATTTCAGAGTTCTTATAGGTTTCAGCAGTGCCAAGGGTCCTGAGACCACAACGTTTGGGAAATCCTGCCATGAACTGTGCCTGTGTGGACTCACGGGGACAAATGCCACTGCCAGTGCCTTTGAGTAGTAATGAGTCTAATTTGTCTAAACACTGTAATGACGTTTGTCAGGATTTTACTATTGATCCTACTTTTTCATCAACATCATCATCATCATCATCATCATCATCATCATCATGTTTTAGCCTATACAAGCCTCGTTTGCTGAAATTCTTTGTATAGGCTCAGTCATAACATTTTCTGTGCACTTACAACCATCTGGAGTACAGTCTGCAGATGGAAAACTGCGAGTTCAAAGGTTAACGACTTTCCTTTGGCCACGTACCCTTCAGTCTCATTCATACCATCCCTCACTCTTCGGCTGTTGCTCTGTGGCTGCTCTGCCCACGGTGGCACCTGCTGGTCATATTTACCAAAAAGCAGCTAACCAATTTAAATGGCCTGCATGTATAAAAGCATAAAATCTACAATGGGATTCAAAGGATGACAAGAATGTGAACTAGCTCGATATATTTACGTTTGATATCTGTTGTTATAATAACTAACTAAGACATCTTGGGCCAGGTAAAATATATTCTTCAATAAATTCTGGTTCTTTCTTTTCCTTTTGAGAAATGTGATGTGGGCTGGAGCTGAAGCTCAGTGGTGTAGTGGGTACCAGCATGTGCAAGGCTCTGGTTCCAGGTCAGCGCTAAAATGGGAGAGAGAGAGAGAGAGAGAGAGAGAGAGAGAGAGAGAGAGAGACAGAGACAGAGACAGAGACAGACAGAGACAGAGACAGACAGAGAAAGAAACAGAGAAAGAGTATTAAATGAAGCTACTCAAAAAGTTTAAGATATGCATGTGGCCAGGCCAGTATTTTATTTTTATTGGACAACACACACCAGTCTAGTGTATTAACTCAATTAAGTTTTAACTAGTTTGAATAAATGGTTCCATTGTGTGCATAGCCTCCAAGAAGCCAGCTTCTTCCTTCCTGAGGTATTTAAAGAGTTTTAATCCTTAATTAAAAATTACTGACACATGGTTTATTGTTCTCAGCGCGATCATGCAGCTTCAAACGCTGCTGTTTAAGTCAGGTAAACAGCCGTGCTTCATCCTGACCTTTCAAAACTGCCCCGTTCAGGCACTCATTTCTCAGCTAAGTTCTACAATCGTGTAATCGCTTTTCATCTATTTTGTCCTTAATATTAAATGTCAAAGAATTATAGTTCAAAAGAGAAAAGAAAATCTATAGGGACAAGTGATGTGGACCCAAAGGAAATGTGTTTGCAATCCAGCTTGTGGAGAGGAAATGAAGCAAAACTAAAATATAGCAAGGTCTCGAGGCTGCTGCATCCCTGCCTTGGAATAGCAGCAAGGGCAGAAAGGGGCTGTAAGAGGCAGGAGAGCCTTCCACGGTGTTTATATGCAGCAGTAACAATTACTCCTCTCAGAAGTCCCGTCAGACCGCTGTGTGTGTCAACAACCATTGCAGCAGGCAGTAATGGGTTCTCACTGCCCAGTGGCTCCCCAAATGTTTTCATATAGATCCCAAAGTTTCCTCTCCAGACATTTACTGGCCCTTAGATTTTGGCAAGCCTTTCATGTATGGTATGTGTTCTGTCCTTGGGATGAGGTTTAGAGGAAGCTCCCCCAAGTCTTCCCTATCTTGGGCCTTGAAAGCACATCACTGTTAGTTGCTTGGTGAGAAAGGAATTAGACTCAGAATGATTCGCATTTTGGGTCTTTGTCATACCTGATTTAGATGACAGATGAGAACTTGGATGTGGAGCTGGTGCTACAATAGCTTAAGACTCTTGGATCTGTTGGGGGTGGGGTAATGTATTCTGCATGGGAGAGAAAATAAGATGGGATTTATGGACTAAGTGAGTGTTCCACGGCGGGTGGTCCTGTCAGAGGAGCTGAGCATGGCAATTGACTTCAGTGGATTGGCCCACTAGGAAACAAAACCCTGATGGGTGAATCTCAGATAGGCAAGGCCACAGCAGCTGCGGCCCGAGAATGTCTCTTGCTACTGCTGTGTCTTTGCATGCTTGCCGCTGCCATTTTTCTCTGGTATCTGGCATGGTGTGAATGGTGTGGGGAGATCCCCACTGCCCTTAATGCAGTGTGATCATCTCTTGGAAATATCCCATTCTACTGGGCATTTTTACCCGTGGATTATTATGAAGATGATTTCCTCCTAAGCTGTACTGTTTAACTGAAGCAATGATTTTATACAATAATAGTGTTAGTTTAAATAGGATTTTGATGATTGGGGTTTTTTAATAAATATAGTAAGGAATTATGATAGGGGTTAGTGGAAAAATTAACATAGATAAAGGTGGGATAAAATGTTGCCCCTGCCTCTGATAAAGCAGAAGATAAAAAATAAAACAAGAAAGTGTCACAAAGCTAGAACACATGAGTTTCTATTGAGGAGCTGTATAGACTGTGGGTTAGGTTAATGATTAAGAAGAACAACTGAGTCCTAGTAGCCCAGCTAGCTTAAATTCTTTTAAACTTAATGTTGGGAGATGTGTTCACAGATTATGGAGTACATCATAGATGAAACAAAGCTTTGAACATAACTTAAGTTTAGACAAAGTTTTTTTTTGTCAAATAACTTTGAGGTGAAAAACCCTAGAAAACAATCTAAAATTCATAAGGAGACATAGCTGAATGTCTTAAACTTAGAAAGCAAAACCTAAGCAGCCCAATTATTATTAGCTGACATACCTTCCTTGCTAGAATTGGTTGATGGTCAAGGATGATGATTAATTCCTTGTACCTATTTCTGCCCTCAATCTCCTGATATAAAAATCTATTGATGAGTGGATATTCACCCTAAAGATTTAAAGTAGAGCTGACTGGTCATTTTTCATATATAAATGTTTAGGTTTGTGATTCTTTTAATATTCCTTATAAGAGTATCTTTCAAGATAGGTAACAAAGTGATTGATCCTTTCTTTGTGACTGCAACATGCAGCCTGCCAGTAAAAGAACTGGCTGAGAAAATGCCCTGCTTGCTCACATTCTGTTATAGATCTATAACAAGCTGCTTAGATGTAAATGCATACGAGTTCTTGGGATGCCTTTGTTTTAACCATGTAAGGGAAATGAAAAATGTGTTTTTACCTGTATTCATTATAATCATTTCACTTGAAAAATACAATGTAACCATGTTGCAATTTTTATATTGCCTGAAAGATTTTGTTGGTGTATATAAGCTGTAGAGGAAAAATAAAGTCAGAAAATGACAGAATACAGAAGAAGGAAACCATCCTGAGAATGCGTGTGTATCTTTTCTATTATTCCCTCAGATTAAAAAAGTCTTAGTACACCAAATCTGTGTACCCCCTTTGAGCCCTGCACTGCTGAAGGCTGGTCCTCATGGCAGCAGAACTCCACCCACATTTTAGACTCATATGTTGAAGCTTTGACTGCCAGTGTGACTTCTGATATTTGAAGATAGCATTTTTAAGGAGGTAATTAAGGATAAATTAGGTCATAATAGTGGCACCCTAATCCAGTAGGACTGGTGCCCTTATAAAGGAATAGAACCTGTCAATATACCACAGATAAAAGGTCATATGAGACTATATCCAGAGGACAGGCATTGTCAAACCAAGGGGAGAAAAACAAACAATCATAAATCAACTCTGCAGCACTTTGGTCTTAGTAGTCAAATTCTGTAACTTTGAAAAATAAAATTCTGCTGGACCTGGTTGTATAGATCTGTAATCCCAGCTACTTGGAAGGCTGAAGCAGGAGAATAACAAGTTCAAGGCCACCATGGGCTACAGAGAAAGTTTAAGCTTAGCCTGAGCAACTTAGCAAAACCCTGCCTTAAAATAGAGAGTAGAAAGATAGCTGTGAATGTTGCTCTGTGGAAGAGCAATTGCCTAGAATACCTGAGGCCCCACATTCACTCTTTAGTACTCTGGTACTTGTGTAAAAGCCTCCAAGACCTTAGCACAACTGGCACCATGTTACAGGCTCTAATCTGACCTTAGAACCCAGCACACAGGCCCCAACACCTGCCAAAATGAGAACAAATGCCTAATCTATCAAAGACCTAGTCTGTAGATGAAAGTTTTCCTGTTCAGCCCAGTTCTACAGTCGCTCAGACCCAAGTAAACACAAAGAGGCTCATATCAATTACAAATTGTATGGCCATGGCCTATGGCTCAAGCTTCTTGCTAGCTAGTTCTTATAACTAAATGCAGCCCATTTCTATTAATCTATATGTCACCACATGTTCCGTGGCTTTACCTGTGTGCCATTACATGCTGCTCCCTGGATGGTGGGACTGCATCTCCTCTGCCTCTGCCTTTCTTTTTCCTGTCTCTCTCTTGGATTTCTTGCCTGGCTATATCCTGACTTGCCATAGGCCAGAGTAGCTTCTTTATTAACCAATCATAGCAACACATATTCACAGCATACAGAAAGACATCCCACAGCACTAGTCCATAGTTTCAGGATCTAGGAAAGTCCCTAACTGGACTAACCTTGCTTTTTGGCCTCTGTAGCTTCACCTCTCCCTAACTTTTCTTGCTAACTGAAAGTGTGTCAACCAGATGTAGTTTTTTGTGTATATAAGACAAATAACGGTGAGGCTTGGGACTGCATGATTTAGGCAAGTTCCCCATGCAGTCACCAGCATAGACTTTCTATTCAGCTTTAAGAGTGTCTATGTGTTCTCTAGTGGAATTACCTTACAACACTAGAATGGAAGGGAAGGAGGGAGGGAGGGAGGGAGGGAGGGAGGGAGGGAGGGAGGGAGGAAGGAAGGAAGGAAGGAAGGAAGGAAGGAAGGAAGGAGGGAGGAAATATTCTGTTTCTTAAGACATTCAATGTATAGTGTTATCATTATAGTGGCCTTAGAACACTAATACAGAATCTGATGGGTGCCAAGAGAGTACAGTTCTTGTTTGGCCAGTGGTAGAGAGGAGATGCAGACCACATCTCGAGTCACTATTACATTATCTCACACAGCTCTATCACCCAAATTATTCACTCTTTCCTCAACCATGAGACTAAAGTTCTCGAGATAATATTTCTATGAGTCTGGCATATCTCACCTAACATTGTCTATGAAGTACAATACATCCAGGATGTCTAAAGCTCAGCCAGTCAAGGGTAATGTTTTTGTAAAATGTTGAAAGTCAGTAATACTAGAAATCCATTCTAACAATGATCAAAATGGAATGAAGTCAGTAAACGGCTGATTTTTCTCAGATTTTTATCCCACTGGAACACTATGAAAGGATCAAGAGAAATCTCTGAAGAAATCTACCTTGGATATAAAGGCATAAATAAACAGTTACATGAACATTTCATCTCTGACCCCACTGACCACGGCGTGTTCCCTGATATTATATAGCATAGCATCCTTCAGTTTCCTTCAACTCCAAATGTCTTAGTTCCTTTGCTTTCAAACTGAGGATAGTAGAATCTTAGGAGAGAAAAATTAGTTTTGACTTTATTATATAGAAGGTCTTATCTTGGGCCCCCTGTAATGAATTCTACGGCAGATTAATATGAGAAAAAAGTTTAAGAAGATGTGTAAGTGTTACAGCTCTGAAGGGAAAGGTATCCTGGCTGTCAGAAGCCAGTCTATACCTACAGCTCAGAAGGGAAAGGTATCCTGGATGTTGGAAGCCAGGCTCTATCTATAGCTCTGTTCTGGTGGGGGATGGTTTCCGCACAGGAATGTAGCAATCTTGCTC